>MU134450.1:173987-215336 GCA_015039355.1 Ramaria rubella
AACATTAAAATAGATGTACAGCTATTAATTCTGATGTGTGATTGAGATAATGTACATTTAGTCTGCTTGTTTGCAACCTCAATACATGTGAATGACCCTCCAACCACAGGATATGCACCATTCGAACTGAATGGTGGATACTTGCCCTGTATCAGGCAAGTACTATCAGTGGATACTACCTGTATAGGAGTACAGCAGTTTGCACAACAAGCATTGTGGAACCTGATTGATGCTCATGATGCAATAATCATGAGTCGAGTACAGCAGACAAATACTGCGAATATCAGACACTGTCAGGGAACGACATATGAGGTTGGACAGCTAGTATATCTGTCTACAAAGAACCTGTCCTTACCTACAGGATGGGCAAAGAAACTATTGCCTAATTATATTGGGCCATATCAAGTTGTAGAGGTGGACAACTCCACCTCCAACATGAAACTTGAATTACCTCCAGAGCTCACGGCTTGGAGGATACTTCCAAAGTTTCATGCGAGTCTAATCAGACTGCATATCCCCAATGATGACAAACGATTCCCTTCTTGCAAGGTAAATTATATTTATGATTTGGGGAAGGAAAACAAACCAGAATGGTTTGTGGATGGATCATTGCTCATCACTGGACTAGTGACTCCAAGTTGGAGTTACAAGTACAGTGGACGTTAGGAGATGTCACCTGGGAGCCACTCTTTGCCTGCAGAGAGTTAGAAGTGCTGGATGTGTAGCTAGAGCTGAGGGGAGTTAGGAAGCCATGAGAGCTTCCTAATCGTGCCCTATAGGCACGATAATGACAATGAGTGAGTCCCTTAATAAAAGGACTCAACACAAACATACTTCGTGTTGGCGATTCGCGCGACGTGACACAGTCATGTGAATAGGTCATGTGATGCGGTGGTTGTGCTCACCTTAACTTTAAGCAATGATTTTATTGCTGTTTCAAGGCTTTTTGCCACCCACTACCACACCTACACCAGTGCGAGTGGACTTGCGATTATACATGGACACCAACGTGTCCCGATCACACTCCTCTGCAGAGGCACTACCTAGTGCCTCTGAACAGTTTGCCATGCTCCAAAAGGAGCAGAGCTGGATGGTGCATGGTGTCAAGGATGCCATAGCCATCATCCATTGTGACTCCTGTCCGGAGTGCAATGCCTACACACAGCATTTGCTGCAAGCCGCAAAACTGTGACTTATTGATCCTAGAATGTGCGACATTGAATGTGCATTAAAGGTGGCCTGGCCACCTTTACTATCAGAAATGGCACATCCTTTCATAAAGGATGTGGTATCCTCCTAAAAAGAGGAGATACATGAGCTCTGATCAGAGTTTGATAGCCTTTGTGCTGCTCTTGAGAAGGAGAGACAGCTGAATCATGAGATGGTGGATAATTTATCTGCCATGAAGTCAATGCCATCAGCGTTGATGATTATTGATCTAACCTTGCTGCCAGATTCGGACTCAGTGAGTCCATCTACACCTACTACTGGTGCCTCACCAGTAGGACCAATGCGATCTGGTTGCAAGACCGCTAAAAAGCAAGCATTGATGGTGTCGTACCCTGTGGCATTGAATGCCTGCATTGCCCCAGCCATAGGTGACCCACCTGCCATGTAGATGGGGTATCTACCCCACACATTGGGCAAAGCACTGCACCCCAATGTGGTACAGACAAGCTGTCAACCCACCAAGTGGTTCAACATGTGCCCACTCAATGACCCTATGTTTGTTGAGCAGCTCACACTTGTGCACACGACATTTGCTATGTCGCACAGCACGCCATGATAAATCATGCTGACTGCAAGCAGCAATTAGCTACTTGAACACCAGCGTTCGATATCGCACATGACATGCCTCCCAATCTTTGGGACATGTTACGCACAATTGAGTACTCCCCAGAGGGAGTATCACCTGCAATTTTCAGGCTTGGAGATAACACCCTCAAGCTAGAGGATGTTGACGTATGGGTTTGGCTTAAGCTCATTAAGCCAAGGAAAGACAGTTTAGTCTTTCTGCAAAAACTAAAAGAACTGTTTACAGTCCATGGCCAGTGGGCCGACCTTGCTGGCTCATGCTGGTGTCAAGGCTTGCTGATGCTACTCTCCACTAGCGTCGAGAAAGTGTTTGAGTGGACACACTCTCCCGAGAGCACCTCACTCCATGAACTAGCCCAGTGGCTAGGAACATATGCAGGAGTATATCCTGCTAGGGCTCTCATCAATGTAGAGCCCTACTTTGTGCAGAAGCAGAGCAAGGTCTGCTATGATGAGACCACACAAAGGGTTCTCAACGCCCACAAAGGCTGGACATTCACCAGCCTTCATATACCCCATGTCCCCACATCCCCCAGGCTTATGGGGGACACCCTACTTCATCCGATGACAATTTGTCGCTCAATGGATGAGGTGGAGGGCCTCCCCACTTGCAGGCATGTACGTACATGCTGTCGATGGGACCCCCCACTCCATCTGCTCCCCCACCAGCATCTCACTGGAAACAAATCAAGGTGTCCTGAGTCAGGGAATGCTTGGGAAATACTCTGGAAAGCTATCATGTGAACATGGTGTGCAGACTTGTAACATGCATGTTCTATTTAATATGGCTCAGATATGTTTCAAAGCCAGACATATATGGAAAAATTAAATTTTGAATAGCATGTATTCCACATTATCACAGGATGTGTTCACAATATGGCCTTTTCCAGTGCATGAACAAAACATCCTGCAATAATATGGAGTACATGCTATGAAAATTTTGATTTTTCTATGTATGTCTGGCTTTGAGACATATCTGGGCCATCTTCAATAACACAAGCATGTTACAAGGCTGTACATGATGTTAAAATGATAGCTTTCCAGAGGATGTCTGAAGCATTCCCTGACTCAGGACACCTTGATTTGTTTCCAGTGTCTGCTAACACAGCGGATGACAACCCAATGAAAGGTTGACCCAGCCGACTCCATATACTACGACAACACTGTCAAAGTAGCCATGCAGTCATTGTCGACTGCACTTGCACCTGCCTATACTGATCCTCCATCAGTGTAAAAAGATTGCCCAAACCTCCAGAGGTTCGGTCTGTGGGGAGGATGTAAGAATGCATATTCTTATATACAGATATAGTAGCATATATGCTACTATCTTAGGTAGATAAGTCACCAGAGTGACTTATGAGTTGTATTATATAAGCCACGCACTAGGGGCGCTTGTAGATAGTGGAGAACTATACTGTTGTCCACAAGTAATTACATAAGGATAATCTTTTTACTTGTAACACACAAACTCGCAGACCCCAATAAACATATTGGCTTTGTCTGTTCAGTGTGAACAATAAGATTGTTACAGGTAAATAGGGGAATCGAGATGAATCAGAAGGCAAAAAGTAGATAGAAGAATTGGAAAGTAAAAGTAACATAGTGTTAGATGTAAGAAATAAATCATTTAAAAATTGGAAAAAATTGGAAGAGTGAAATAAGAGATATTTTAGGTGAAGTTTATGGAGAATCTTTGGAAATCAGAATAAGTGTGAATCAGAATGATTTCAGGTAACAAGACTTGGAATCAGTGATTGGACATAGCAGGAAGGTTGTAAGGATGGTTCAGAAATAAACAGAAATAACGGAAAGTGTGAAGGTGATGAATGTCGGAAGGATTTGGGATGTAATAGGAATGTTGTAGGAACAGAATCGAATGGAAAAGCTGGATTTGAAGGGTATGTTGGAAATTTGATTGAGAAAATGAGGAAGACTGAAAGTTGGAGAAATTGTGGTGGAAGAATCAGAATACAGGTGAATAATTGGGGTAGAACATAGTGTTAATAGGGTGGCTACTCCCCCTTCAAGGTAGACATCCCATTGTCTACCTTAAATTGGACAGGAGTTATATGGAGGCTGGGAGATCAGAGAGTTGGGAGATTCCTTCATTGAATTTTGTTGGAATTCTTGGAGAAATGAGAGGGGTTCCAAGGATTGTTCTTGATAAGGTGGTCTTTGAGGTTGTCCAGTTGAAAAAAATAGAGTGTAATCACAGATTACAATGAAAATTGAAGGAAGTTGGGATGTTGGTGATTTCGAGGATGGAAATGGAGAATTTCTAATGAATCAGAATTTTGGGATGGTTGGGAAATCAAAGGAGTATTCAGAAATAAGGAAGATTTGAAGTTTTAAACACTTAAGAATAGTGTTGAAAATGGAAGATGTGATGTGTTGTTTGTTCTTCAGGCCAGCCCAGTGTTGTCATTAGGATGATGACAGCATTATTGTGGAAATTTGAACTGGCCGACAATAGGTTTGATGTACTTGGGCAAAAAAGAGAACAAGGGAGAAACATAGGGAGGAAAATGTCAGAAAAAAAATCAAGAATTCAGGATTTGAGTTCTGATTCCCTGAGTTTACGAAGGAAAGAATCGGCTGTTATAGTTGGCCATTTTGGCCTTTGCTAAGATCATCCCCCTTTTCCCACAGTAATCCAGGATTATGCAATTTTGTCCCACAGTTTACATAAGCAAACCATACAACCAGACTACGAAAAATGTCTCCTTTTGGATTTCAGGATGGTTTTGGGGTCCCAGTAGGGTTCTACTGGGAATGACCATGTTTTGGCACTTTTATTCTGCTCAGTTTGTAGGGACCTCTGACACACAACATCCAATTTTATCTGGGTGTTACCCTGGACCCCTTCTCTACTTTCCTAGGTCCTTTTATTTCATTTTTCTGTTAGTTGCCATATTTGTCATGTTGGTATCTCAAGGAATCCTATTGGGATTATGGTCATGTGACTGCATTGCTGTCCACAATTGCTTTGCACAATGAAGTCTATGCCCTCTTGCAAGATCTCTTGTCTTCCCTATTCTCCTGCCAGACATTTCTGTCATCATTTGGTACTATTGGTATCATTAATATACAAATTGTGGTCATCTCCATCTCACTAACTAAAAATTGAGATCCCCAGAAATTCACCATCTATAGGGGAACACAGAGGGGTCTAGGGGGGTAGCGGTGGTGCACACAAAGTGCGGATAGACCAGGAGGGCGGCGAGTGTGAGCAGAGGGCATGGAGGAGGTCAGGAGGGCGACAAAGGTGTGCAAAGGGCATGGAGAGTGCCAGGAGGGTGGCGGGAGTGCACATAGGGTGTGGTGTGGCCTAGGAGGGCGGTGGGGGTGCACACAAGGTGCAGAGGGGGCCAGGAGGGCAGCAAAGGTGAGCAGAGGTGTTAGGGACGTGCCGGATTTGACATAGGAGTCGGATTTGGTCGGAACTCTCCTTGACTGAGATCGGTAGTTGCAATATTCAGAAATGCGCGGAAAACTGGGTGACTTGGAAGTTGGAGATCTGAAGACTGATCTATACGGGAATTGGCTTCAACTTATGGATTGCGCCCTCTTGGATTTCTAGTGCCCTGGTATTTTGGACTGAAGACCAGAGTGTTATTGGGGTTCCGATTGGTTGGGTCTATTCGGAAGGTTCTGATCAGTGCCAATGATGCATTGAGACTTATCGGAGATGAGCAGGGGTTTCAGGTATTTGGAAATGGAGTAGTCAATGCGGATGGAATAGGGGTAACGATAAATCAATATCGAGTAAGGGTTAGCTTTACTGGAAAGCGAGTATAGTCAAGGAGGGTTTGGAATGTTGGATGAGGTAGGGTCGGAATAATTGGAATGATCGGAATAATTGGTATGATCGGAATAACCAGAATAATCAGAATACTGAACAAGGTTAGAAGGCCTTATTGCAGGTAGAAGTTTGGAGCAATGAAGTGTAATAAAGGTTGAATGATATAGGATGGGTGGGATATATCAGGGTGTTACGAGTTATATTGGAATAACGAGTTGAGGTAATGAGATATGAAGGATGTGCGATATGTGAAAAAGGGTATAAGGTATACGATATAAGAGAGATAGAAGGTGAGATGATATACAAGAGATATACAAGCTGAAGAAGCTTGATCAAGAGAAAACATATTTCAGACATGCGGGATTCTGAAATCGGGAATGGAAGATAAGGGTGTGTGACATGGAGTTCCGAAGTTGGAGTGAATATGGAAATCAAGATAAGATGTACGGGGATAATATTGAAATAGAATCGTGACTAAGAATAATAAATGGGGACATGTCAGAAATAAGCGGAAAAGGGCTTATTGGAATAACACGAGTTGGATCTGGGATCTAACAGTATCTCCCTTTTACGGCCGAGCCCTTGAGGCTGATTATGCTATTGAATACTGTGGGAAGTTTTGGGTGTCGGTTATCCGTAAAGGCTGAGAGCTTGGATCAGACATATATATAGGGAAAACTTTGTGGAAGTGCAAATCACTTTTTGATCCCCTACCACCACCACCTAAGAGAAAAAATGCCATTGTGCTCTAGCTCGTTGTTGCCCACGTGCTCCGTGATTGAGATCAGCTCCGGCGAAGAGCTTGCCACCGAAGTGAGAGAGTACGAGCGGAAAAGGGTGGAGGTGAAGCGGGAGAAGCAGGAGAGAGAGGCGGCAGAACAGCAGGAGTGGGATCGGAAGGAGAAGGAGGAATGGGAGTGGAAGGAGCAGGAAGAACAGGATTGGAAGGCGAAGGAGAGACGGAGGAAGCGGAAGGAGGAGATGGATCAGTGGAAAGCCGAATCGACGTGAGTGGTGCGGGAGGAGTTGAGGCGGGAGGAAGCCTGACTCAAAAATGTTTCGGTAAGTCGGAATTTGTCTGCTGATTGATGGATTGACAGAAGGATTGGACTAGCCGGAAAAGGCCAATTGGGAATGGAAGGTCGACCGGAATCCGAAAGGTGGTTCGGAATTCGTTGGAGGCCGCAAACGGCATCTCGAGGACATCTGGTCAGAGGCTGATGAATACAATGATAGATGCGTGCTCTGTTGGATGCAGGGGTTGGAGTGCATCAATGAGGAGCAGAAAACTAGGAAATCGCAGGAAGTGGGCATGCCTTCGGTGTCAGAACGATTGGAAGAAGTGCATGAGGCCAGGCGACGTGGATTTCACAGCAGAGATGGCAGGAAAATTGTCGCTGCCGGCGTCCAGGTGGGTTTGGGCAGAGAATGCAGAGGCCGGACCAGGACCGGCGACGAAAAAACATCGGGCGGAAACGGTCGCGGATCAGGAAGGGGTGGCGTTGTCAGGGAAGGGTAAAGGAAAGGAGCAGGCAACAGAGGATGAGGCAGAGGATGAGGCAGAGGATGAGGCAGAGGATGAGGCAGAGGATGAGGCGGAGGATGTGGGGCTCGTGGTGGAAATCTGCAGGCTCCGAAAAACAATTCATTCCCTCATGAAGTGGCTTCGCTACAACATGGAGGGGATGGTGGCTTTCAATGATACATTGAAGAAGTTGCACTGGATAGCAGAGATCAAGTTCAAGTTCCGGAAGAAGCGGTGGGAGATGTACCACGGAGCATCGGCACTGCAACTAGAGTTGGGGTCGGAAGCCGGGTTGGAGAATGAAGGTGCAAATGTCGGGCCGCAACCGGAACTGGAGAAGGTGGCAGATAAGGGAAAAGGAAAGGCGAGGGAAGCGGATGAGGTCAGGATGGATGTCGATGTCATCCCGGAGATACTGGAAAAGGAGGTTCCAGAGGAGGAGGTTCTGGAGGAGGCAGAAATCAGCCAGAAACCGGAGGCAGAAGTCGGCCAGAAACTGGAGGTGGAAATTGGCCAGGAGGCAGTGAATCCAGGAGATGCGGATTTGGAAAAACAAGTTGAAGAGGAATCAGGGAAAACGGCAGGGCTTGAACCGGAGGTCAATGGGCTGGAAGAGGAAACAATGCGGTAAATAGGAGTCGGAAGGGGAAAAGTAACATAATTAAATCAGAAGAGTTTTCGGTGAAGTAATCTAGATCATTTTTTAGACAATGAAGTTGTTTCTTGTTGTTTTAAGATCGGAAAAAATGAAATGATCAGAAAAACAGAAAGCTCAGAAAAATGGAAATGATTGGAAAAAAAAAACGGAAAACTCAGAGCAATGGAAATGATCAGAAAAAACAGAAATGATCAGACAAACGGAAGGGATCAGAAAAAAACGGAAAACTCAGAAAGACGAGAAACAGGGAATCAAGGATATTTGTAGTTCAAGGGTGTTGGAGAGTTGGGGTAAGTCGGAATCGGATGAATATCGGGATTGACTCGGGATTGGGATTGGACTTGTAAGAAATCATGAAGAAGTTTGAGAGGGTCGGAATATTGGGATGTGAACAGTCATAGATGTCAAAGGAGTTCCAGAATTGCAGGATGTAAATAGAAGCTTAGTAGGAGCGAGGAATTGAAGTGTTGGGTTGGAAGTTGTTGGAAAAAGATCGGAGTCAGAGTGGGGGATTGGAATAGATAAGTTGTCAACATAGTGGTTACTCCTCCTTTAAGGTAGACGTCCCATTGTCTACCTCAAGTGTCGGAAGGTAGGTAAAGGAGTTGACTGTCAGAGGACCGAAGGATTCATCAGGAACATATTGGCTTTTCTAGGAGATGAACGGTGTCTTCTTGGAAATTTCTCAATAGTGGTCTTGATGTTGTCTGGTTGAAATCATTGTAATCACGGATTACCTAAGAATTCAGAGAATATCAGAAGTTTGGACTTGAAAGGGGACAAGAGGAGTGAATCGGAACTTTTGGGATATTTGGAGAAGTGTTTGCAAGGGAAACAGGGAAAGAAGACATGTAGGGAAGAAAAGGGTTTAGGAAAAAATAGGAATTGGGATGAATTGGTGGAGTTGTGGGTTTGTTTCGGAAACATTGGTAAGGTGCTTGATATTTGGCCTGGAATATTGTCCTAATGGTTGAAGGGTCGGAATCATATCGGAAATGTGAGTCAGAGGATGTACGGGTGGTGCATTCATGGATACGAGGGGTTTAACAGCGCCTTTCGAGGGGGATCGTTATTGATTCCAAAGGCGGTTTGTCAGTTATTGTCCCATCACGCGGAATTCGGTGTTGATGACTAGGCTTAGAGTCGGAGTAACTGTGTTGTATCTTGAATAGTCAGATTTGGAAGTCTGGAAGTCAGAGGTTGGAAAATTAAATCTTGGACGTGGAAGGATGTCTTTGGGCAAGATTTGGCATTTGGTCTTGGAGATCGTCCTGGGGTGTTCTCGAGGAAGTACAGACGTACTGTGCGGAATGTATCGGATGAGATCCTATAGCTAGAGCCTTGTTAACATGTTCTCGAGGTGGTTCTGGCATAACTAGATGTAAGGAAAATGATTTCCCAAAGTGAGATTCTCTCCCTCTGATAGATGTGATCTTGTCGGAGTATGTAGATGATCGCTTGTCGGGAATTGGAAGAATCGATGTAACAGATTTTCCTATTGGAAATGCACCAAAGTTTCCACAACATCATTGTGAGTTGAGGTTTCATCAAGCATTGACGTTAGATGTTATGGCGGGTTGGAGGATGTCGCAGTGAAGTCAAGATTTTCGGAGATTCGGAAAAATGCAGGATTGCAGGTTTCCTGAAGACATGTCATAGAATTGAATCTTCTTGTTGAAGAGTGTGGAACTGGGTACTACCCAATACCCTGTCAATCAACAGATTGTAGTGGGTGGGTTAGTGGCATTCCCAGCACATCAGAACAATTAGAAACAAGTGTCATTATATGCAATGTAATAGCGACCACATTTTTTGCTTGACAGGAGACGTGATTGGTGTGAATCGCCTACTGGGTGTTGCAACATAATATGTCGTTGGTGATGGAAAGACAGAGACCGGTGGAAAGTGGGAATCCAAAGGGATGGTGTTTAAACGTAATGATCAGTCGAAACTGTTTGGAAGGGTGATTTTCGGAGTTTTGGCAGAATTGTTGGAAGTATGAAGGGTGTTTTTGGAAAGTGTCTGTGATGTTCTCAGTAAGGCACAAATAAGATGAACGTGGATTCGTGCTCGAGAGTCTTTGAGCTGTCAGTTTTGGGGATTCGCAAGGTCCTCTAAGGGGGCCTTGATGTTGAAATCACTTAGTGTGACAGTCATGGTTTGGGATTTTGCTTTCCTAGCAAAGGATGATGACCTTGGGCATTCTTTCACCTTATGACCAGGTCTTCCACAGTAGAGGCATAACTTTTGATCAATGGGTTCTTGTCTCTCCTGTAGTACTAACTTGCTGTCTTGTCCGAGGATGTCGGAATGTTTCGGTGTTGACAAAGTTGGGGTTTGGTTGGAAATTGCTGCTGTGTATTGTGAGTCATCATAAGTCGCACTGTCGATGCCGCTTGGGATTGGGTCGGGTTTGAAGTCTTCGTTTGTGAGGCACTTGTTGAAAAAACTGGGGTACTCGTGAATGTTTGATGGGTTGACGACATTCTCAGTAGATCTGTCGGTGTCGTCAAAATCTAGTGTTTGAATTTGGGTGTCGGAAGACATTATAGAAATCAAGAGTGTCAGCTTGTATATACTGTTAGGGATGTGCAGGATTCGATGTAGGGGTCAGATTTGGTTGAAACTCTCCTTGACTGAGATCGGTAGTTGCAATATTTGGAAATGTGCAGAATACTGGGGGACTTGGAAGTTGGAGATCCAAAGATTGATCTATATGGGCATTGGCTTCAACTTATGGGTTGCGCCCTCTTGGATTTCTAGTGCCCTGGTATTTTGGACTGAAGACCAGAGAGTGTTATTGGGGTTCCGATTGGTTGGGTCTATTTGGAAGGTTCTGATCAGTGCCAATGATGCATTGAGACTTATCGGAGATGAGCAGGGGTTTCAGGTATTTGGGAATAGAGTAGTCAATGCAGATGGAATAGGGGTAAAAATAAATCAATATCAAGTAAGGGTTAGCTTTACTGGAAAGCGAGTATAGTCAAGGCGGGTTTGGAATGTCAGATGAGGTAGGGTCGGAATAATCAGAATAATCAGAATGATCAGAATAATCAGAATAATCAGAATGATCGGTATGATCAGAATAACTGGAATAATTGGAATACTGAACAAGGTTAGAAGGCCTTATTGCAGGTAGAAGTTTGGAGCGATGAAGTGTAATAAAGGTTGAATGATATAGGATGGGCGGGATATATCAGGGTGTTACGAGTTATATTGGAATAACGAGTTGAGGTAACGAGATATGAAGGATGTGCGATATGTGAAAAAGGGTATAAGGTATACGATATAAGAGAGATAGAAGGTGAGATGATATACAAGAGATATACAAGCTGAGAAAGCTTGATCAAGAGAAAACATATTTAAGACATGCGGGATTCCGAAATCAGGAACAGAAGATAAGGGTGTGTGATATGGAGTTCCGAAGTTGGAGTGAATATGGAAATCAAGATAAGATGTATGGGGATACTATCGAAATAGAATTGTGACTACGAATAATAAATGGGGACATGTCGGAAATAAACGGAAAAGGGCTTATTGGAATACATGAAATGTTGGAATAACACAAGTCGGATCTGGGATCTAACAAGAGGCACAGAGGAAGGCCAGGAGGGTGGCAAGGGTGAGCAGAGGCGCAGAGGGGGGCCAGGCGGGGGGCAGGTGGGGCTCGGTGTGTGCGGAGGGTGCTAAGAGGGAGGCTGGGGTGCGTGGAGGGGGTGAAAGGAGGTGGGGGTACACAGAAGGAGCAGAGAAGGCCAGGAGGGCAGCAAGAGTGCATGGTGGGGCCAGGGGTGCATGGAGGGGGCTGGGTGGGCGGCGGGGATGGACAGATGGTGCAGAGGGGGCCAAGAGGGCAGCAGCAGTACCCAGAAGGCGTGAAGGGTGCTAAATGGGCAGCTGGGGTGCACGGAGAGGGCCAGGAGGGTGCAGAGGGGTGGTGGGGGTGTGCAGAAGGAGCGGAGGAGGATGGGAGGGTGGTGGGAGTGTGTGGTGGGGCCTAGGAGGTGCGTGGAGAGGGCTGGGCAGGTGGCGGGGGTGGACAGATGGCATGGAGGGGGCTAAGAGGGTGGCGGCAGGGGGCCAGGAGGGCGATAGGAGGGCAGCGGGGGTGTGCAGCAGGAGTGGAGAGGCGCTGTGATGGTGGCGGCCAGTGTGCGGTGGCATGGATGTCGGCTGGGGATGTGCGGTGGTCTTGGACATGTGGGATGGCAGTGCGCGGGTGTGCAGCGGTGGGATTGTCACCTGAGGTATGTGGTGGTGCCACACGTACATCGAGTGTGTTTTTGCACTGCTAGGATGCGCAGATGGTGGGCAGTAGGGCATCCACGGGGCCTGCATGGTCTGCTTCCTGTGCTGCAGCCCTTGCATGGGTGTGTGTCATTGCAGTGGAGTGGGGCGTTGCAGTGACACTGGGGGCATGAGCATATTTTTAGTGTAAAAAATGTGATAAAAATGCTTTTTCCTTACAGATTATTCATTCACTGTTCTTGTTGAAAAATCTCCCAAAAATGCTGCTTTTTTATCAAGTTTTAGGACCTGAAAATCTGTTACATACTTCACATTTCTAGGCATGGGAAATGGATGTAAAATGTGAGAAATAATGAATTTACTCATTGATTTCATGCCACAAAAATGCAAGGACAATCTTGGTTTTCATTGACATTTTCAACAGAAAAGAACCAAAATTTATCCAAGATTTCATAGTAGAAAAAAGGTGAGAAAATTAGTAAAATATATGAGATTTTCATGAGATTTTTCAAAACTATTAGCCAATGAATAATCCAACATTTTTCTTTAGTTTTTGCAAGGAAAAACCTGATGGATAAATGTTTATCCAATGGATAATCATTCACCCATAGGCAATATATAACAAGTTTTCTGAACTGAAAAGGTAATGAAAAAGTCAATGGATAAGAGTTTATCCCTTGGATAATCATTCTCCCATAGGCAATATATAACAAGTTTTCTGAACTGAAAAGGTAATGAAAAAGTCAATGGATAAGAGTTTATCCCTTGGATAATCATTCTGCCATAGGCAGAACATTTACCCCATTTGGAAGAATGATTATCCAAGGGATAAACTCTTATCCATTGCCTGTTTCATTGCCTTTTTGGTTCAGAAAACTTGTTATATATCGCCTATGGGTGAATGATTATCCAAGGGATAAACTCTTATCCATTGACTTTTTCATTGCCTTTTCGGTTCAAAAAACTTGTTATATATTGCCTATGGGTGAATGATTATCCATTGGATAAACATTTATCCATCAGGTTTTTCCTTGCAAAAACTAAAGAAAAATGTTGGATTATTCATTGGCTAATAGTTTTGAAAAATCTCATGAAAATCTCATATATTTTACTAATTTTCTCACCTTTTTTCTACTATGAAATCTTGGATAAATTTTGGTTCTTTTCTGTTGAAAATGTCAATGAAAACCAAGATTGTCCTTACATTTTTGTGGCATGAAATCAATGAGTAAATTCATTATTTCTCACATTTTACATCCATTTCCCTTGCCTAGAAATGTGAAGTATGTACCAGATTTTCAGGTCCTAAAACTTGATAAAAAAGCAGCATTTTTGGGAGATTTTTCAACCAGAACAGTGAATGAATAATCTGTAAGGAAAAAGCATTTCCACCACATTTTTTACACTAAAAATATGCTCATGCCCCCAGTGTGAAGGCAGCAGTGTTGAGGTGAAGGCTGTGCTGAGGTGACCCAGTGTCACGCTCCCAATGGGATCCCATCTTGCTGGCGTATAACCCTCGTTGCCAGTGGCAGTGGTGGTGACTCCCTTCATTGCCATGTGCGGCTGCGGTGGCGACTCCACCATTTTGGCTTGTGGTGGTGGTGAATTGTGCTGACATACGCAAGAGCATACACTTTTGTGTACGTCAGAAAAAGTCCCATCGAGTCACATGACCAGTCAACTTCACCTGGCGACAACTGGCCACACACTAGACTCAAACCAGTCTCAAATAGGACACAATTCCAAAGACAGTCGTTTGTAATGTGTCCTATGGAGACTGGTGGAACTTATGAGGTGCATCGTAGAGAGCAAATCTCCACTTGAAATCATTTAGGGGACTTGGCAAAATTTCATGCTCGTGCACTTGCATTGTCTTTCTCGGATGAGTCGCAACTTGGGGCCACCTCATTCTGGTGTAGTATTGTTGCCCCAGTCTCTCAAAAGGGTTGCATAGATGACTGATATACACTCACACATTGCAGAACAAGTGAGAACGACCTTCAGCATCAAGAGGATTCATGCCTGGCAATATGAGGTTTGCAATGTGATATTGGCTCAAAAGGACTGTCTTTTATCAGTCCCAACAGGCAGCGGGAAAACACTCTCATTCTACCTTCCGCTACTCGCACATTGGGCCCCTGGAGATAACACTTCCAGCACCCAGAAGGCGGTGCTTATTGTGTCTCCACTGGTCGAGTTGATGAAAGAACAGGTGAGTTCTCAACTTTGTGATAGGGTGGGTTTGCTCTCTGATTTTTGGGATCATAATCAGGCAAGTGAACTTAACCAAGTAGGAGTTCCTGCTGTGGCCATCTGCGGCGACACAATGGGTGAAGGTGATGTCCTCAAGGTGAGATAAGTGCAAAATCAAATACATGGTACTAAATAAGATAAAGGACTTTGGATCTGGCATGTTTTGCATGGGGTTTGTGTCACACACAACCAATGTCCCCAGTCTTGATCGCATCACAGAGTTCTAGGTATGGCAAGACATCCTGATTGTAGAGCAGAGTGTTCTCAAATGCATGATCCCATTGTGTCGCAGGCCTTCCCCAGCTGCCATCACTGCCGGTGATTAAAAAAAATGTTCAAACACACGAATGGTCATAGCATTGAACTCCTCCATGGTTGCACCATCAGCCCATTCATTAAAATTTGACACCCCTGCTTCCACGCAAAATGCATCACATATATGAGTGGCTGCCAATATATGCAACAACTCATGGGATGTTTTCCATGGTGGAAATTTCTTCGCCTTCCATCCTGCTGTGACAGCCTTCCTCCCTGCTCCCTGCAATCAAATTCTCCTTCTGGAGACAACCCACCCATTTGGTGTTCGGAATCCCCCAGTGTTGGTTGATAATCATCTGACATCCAGCCATTTTTGCGTGAAAAATGCCAAAACAGTGAACCGTCCCTTGGAATGCCTCCATGAAATCAGTGTCATCCCGCCGAGCCAACTCCACCTGGGAAAAATTGTGAGGTCCTTCACCCCTTTGCCTGGTACCAACACACCCACCTTGTCTGTTAGCAAGATTGTCAACAAATCTCCATCCACAAACAACAGACCATGTTCACAGAGGTCATCCACACTCATCTTGAGCACCTTTGTGAGAATTGTGTTGAGTACTTCTATTGTCCCCTCGATACTTGACTCATCAATTTTCATTGCTGGCAAAGGGTACTGCTCTGTCTTGTGCAATGGGATCTGCAACACCACTGGCACTGAACCCATCTCCTCTCAGAATTGGGCAAACCCTTGGATGTTCTCAACCGCCAACCTTTTGAGTTGCCAAAGGCAACAATCACAGAGTTCCTGCTCCTGTGTGCCTGTGGGCAGAAGGACTTGAACAGGCACCTTCATCATAGTGTGCACTCCAACCCTTGGTTCCTTCAGGGAGTGTGGCAGCATTCCGTGAGGCACAGTACCCCCAGTACGTGGGTTGAACAATGGGATGAGTGTCCCTGTGGTTCCATTGTCAAAGTGATCCATAGACTCCACCCTTTGCTGGGCCACCCGAAAGCAATGTTGATATTATCCCACACCACCATGCACATTTGCTCATGTGAAACACAAACCAATAGTTTGAGTCCTTTGGCTGACAGTATCTTCATCTTGTTCACAATGCTGTTGTATGACAATGAAAGTCCAGCATGTGCAAGCATCTCAATCAACCCTTTCTTGGCACCTGAACCCAGCAAAAACAAGCTGAGCACCAGCTGAAAATCACTGGCTTTCTCATTCCTTGTCACTGTGAGCATGCAACATACTGTTGCCAGCACCTGTACCCATGATCAGCAGACATCCACTCATACAACTCATCGTCAACACCATTTCATGGTCTCGCCGAGGATCAATTCCCCCCATCATTCTGTCTCTCTTCATTTGTGTGAGTACCACATTGCGGAGCAAGCCCAATAACACAGGGGCATGCTCCTGTAGCTGTGTCTTCAGGTCATCCATGGAGAACATTTCCAGCACCCTCATTACCGACCCCAGTTCATGCCAGGCCAAGAGGGTGGTCAATGTGTTGCCCTCGCGAGCCAACACATAGTTGACAACATCCACAGCAACCTCAACCACCCCCCCTGGATTCTGTGCTTGCAAATGATCCACAAGTGTGGCTGTATGACTTTTCGCAAACCGAGATGCCTGGGCTGAAACCTGCTGATCAGATGAACCAAAAAATGCATCCACAAACCCCAAAAGCGAACTGTACCCATGGTCTTGCCTGAGACTTATCAATGCACTCTGCATCTTTTGTGTTTCTGCCACCAAATGCCACCATTTTTCCTTGTCTCCTGCCTCCTGGTTCACCACCACTTGTGCATCTGCCTCTGCCCTTCAAGCCTCTTCAACATCTTTGTGCTGTTTACTCAACTCCGACCCCCACACCACACTTCACCTTCACTCTCAAATGTCCTTCTGAGACCAGTGGAACTCACTCACCTCCTCCAAACTCATAGTCTTTTCCATATGGTGCTGGATTTTTCTCACCCCAGGTCAGCCATGTTTGGGTTTCATAGGCGAACCAAGGATGCTCAGAGGTGAGGATTGTGCATGTGGAGGAGCTGAGCCACCACAGACAGGAGTGGCAGGGAGAGTACCTACTCCCTCTTCTTCGAAGTCCATCGGTTCAGGCTCAGATGAAACCATCATGAAGGGTGTCAGCCAGATACTGTTAGATCCTACATCTGACTTCTGTTATTCCAATGTTTTCTGCATCCCGATAAGCCCTTTCCACTTCTTTCTGATATGCCCCATTTATCATTCTCAGTCACAATCCTATTTTTATTATCCCCATACGTCTTATCTTGATTTCTGTATTTGCTCCAACTCCAGAACTCTGTGTCACACCCTTATCTTTCTGTTTCCGATTTTGGAATTCCGCATGTTCCTTTAAATACGCTTTCCTTGCTCAAGCCTTCTTTAGTTTGTATATTTCGTTACATTTTCATTACACTTCATTATATCTCGTTAAAACTCATTATCTTGCTACAACCCGCAATATCCTGTTGTACCCGATATACCTTATCATTCTTATATCACTATATCCCTTATTACACCTTCATTACTCCAAGTCTCATCCGTAACAAGCCTTAAAGTCTTTCAATCCTTATTCCAATTATTCCAATTACTCCGATTCCAACATTCTCGACATTTCAAAGCCCATTGATTGATTTCGCTTTTCTGTAAAGCCAAAATCCTTACTTGATATTTGTTTATCATCAGCCCTATCCCTTCCCGCATTGGTTATCCTGATCCAAATATCCAAAACTTCCACTCGTCCCTGATAAGTCTCAATGAACTATTCATCACTGACCCTTTCTGAATAGATCTGATCATCGGAACTCCGACACCTCCATCTGGTCTCAATCTGAAATACCAGGGCACTAGAAATCCAAGAGGGCGCAACCCATTAGTTGAAGCCAACACCCTTATAGATCAGTCTTCGGATCTCTGATCTCCAACTCATCCGATATTCTGTGCATTTCTGAATATCGTGATCCTGATTTCGGTCAAGGAGAGTTCCAACCAAATCTGATTTCACATCCGATCTGGTTCTTAACAGTCAGCCATGGTGGATCATGGTGAAACCATCCAAACCTGTGATATTCAAACCAAGTGAGACACACCCAGGGGCAATGTCTCACTATAATTTCACACCTCCAAGACATGGCGGCACTGAAAGCTGGAGGAAGTGCATGGATATACATTTGTTATTAATTGAAGGAGACAATAAAAGCCTTCTGGTAGACAGTAGCACCTAGCATTCAGGTGTGCAAGTGTGTGAGTGTGAAATTTTGCCAAGTCCCCTAAATGATTTCAAGCGGAGATTTGCTCTCTGCAACACACCTCATAAGTTCCACCAGTCTCCATAGGACACATTATGAATGACTGTCTTCGGAATTGTGTCCTATTTGAGACTGGTTTGAGTCTAGCTGCATACCCCCCCAGCCTTCTTGCAACACTGAGTACTGCTATCTGGTGTGTTTTCCATTGCTTTTCTTTGCTTTTTCCTTGCTTATTGTCTGGCATTCTTTCAGTGGGCAAGTCGCCATATTTTTACACTACAATGCATTTTATTTATGTTTTGCCAATGCAGGTCTCATAGAGTCTTTGTTCTACTCACTTGGATTGCTAATCCACAAATATTCTTGGTCTTCTTCCTGTTCTTCTTACCAACTCTGGAGCAACATCATTTTAGTTTTTCTGTGTCTTTTGCTTGCCACTTGCTGCCTATCCCCTAGGCTTGTTTTGGTGTGTTCTCCACTATTCTCCCACATATATGTCAATTGAAATACTTTGCAGTTACATAATTAGGCTGCTAGTCTATTTGGGCTGTGTCTGGATCCTTGGGGCTTGTTGACTGATTTTCACCATTTTTATGTGGGTCATACCTACATCTCATTGCTTGGTTCTAAGTTCACTTCTCTAGCCTCATCACCATCTGTTACTCTTTACTGCATTCTCTGCAATGTAAGTGTGAAAGAGAGGCAAAGCATATGAAAGTGGGATTTAGACTAATGTTTCCATAGTACCTGGGTGGAATGAAACAGCTCACTATGGGCATACACTGTGCATATGAGGTCATCGCCAGTGGTGTGCCAGAGTATGTCATTTCACCCAGGTACTCGGGCCTCTATTCCCAATGTGTGCGTGCAATGTCGCCACCTGTGGTGGTAGAGGCCTTCACTGTCAAATGTGCTGAGTTTTAACTCACAGGCACATGATACAGTGTCACTTCAATGGCCTTAACACTTCAATGAGACAAAACATAAATAGGAGTGAGAAGAGGACATTGGGGGAAAATGAAGGAACTAGATGGAAGTATGGAAATCATGAGAGGTTCCTGTAAAATAACTTGTATTTTTTCAAATCTATGATTGTTGGTCAGTGGTATTTATAAGTCAAATCTGTCCCCATTGAATTTTTCACATTGATGAGTATCATCATGTGACTGTGTTGCTGTCCACAACAGTACTATGATTCACAGTAACATAAGATGTCCTAGTGTCCTCATTCACAGCTCAATTTGTATCCCTGCTCTTCATACATGTGTATTTAATGGCAGGACATTCAATATGGGATCTTTGGGACACTTAAATTTGCACTTGGTGTATGGGACAGGTACAGGACAGTATGGACAGGTATGGGACAGTATGGCCAGGTACAGGACAGTACAGGACAGTAAGGGAAGGTCAAGGGACAATAAGACAAATGCCTCTAACCCATGTGTATAAGGATAGCGAATATACATGAGCTATCTACTGCTTATATAGATGTATGGAACCCAGGGGCATCTAGATAGGAAACATATCTAAAGGCTATTGACCAATCAATATGTGCAGCACTATCTACCAATCAGAGATACTCGAGATAACCTGCCAAGAGATAACTGAAGATAGAGTGTCAGGTCTATCACATGTCTATGATAGGTCATGGATGGACTAAGATAAGGAGATAAGAAGGATGTAGTACCAGGTATGCACTCTCCAGGAGTCTACCAGACTGTAGAGTAGGAACTCCACTATAGTAAGCGTGAATTTCCCCTTACAAGGACAGGATGGGACATGTAAGGGGACATCAAGGGACAATAAGACGAATGCCTCTAACCCAAGTGTATAACAAGGATAGCGAATATACATGAGCTATCTTGCTTATATAGATGTATGGAATGCAGGGGCGTCTAGATAGGAAACATATCTGAAGGCTATCGACCAATCAATATGCACAGCACTATCTACCAATCGGAGATACTTGAGATAAACTGCTGAAAGATAACTAAAGATAGAGTGTCAGGTCTGTCATGTGTCCATGACAGGTCGGGGACGGACAATGATAAGGAGATAAGAAGGATGTAGTACCGGGTATGCACTCCCCAGGAGTCTACTGGACCATAGAGTAGGAACTATGCTTCAGTAAGCATGCTCAGTCTAGCAATGCTGAAGACTGAGGTGGAGTTCCCCTTACAGGACAGTACAGGACAGGTACAAGACAGTATGAGACAGGTATGGGACAGTACCATACAGGTATGGGACAAGTATGGGACAGGTATGGATTGAAGACAGTGATGATATAGCAATTTATTAGGCAGTGTCTGCAGTATTTTTAAGTCAAATTTCTCCCCATTGGGACTTTGAGTTTTCACATTGATCAAAACTTGATGACAACCATAATGTCACAACCTGTGGCTGTAATATTGAATCCAAATGGCCAAGCCATGGGATTTCTCACTATGTGTGCCTAAACCTAAATCCTTCTTGGATTTGCCAGTGCTATGTCTCTACTATGTCATGTTTATCATTCTGACCCAAATCATTCAAATGGTCAGGGCTACTGACACTGTTCATTTTAACAATTCAAATATGAAGACCTTGAAGCTTTGATGACCATATCTATAGGTAACTATGGTAAAGCTATTCAGGTATTGAACTTGTTAATAAGCTTGGGGCATCTGTGCTCTGCCACAGGTCCATATATGTATATTTATCAATAGAGTATGGACAGAGTGGATTCACCGTATAACTGCTACAATACAGATTTCAGTGTTAATTGTGAAATTCTTGCAAATATATCCAGGAGGCAATTAGGCAGCACTATGTTGCAGGAGTCATGGACAAGGAAGAGGATGTGAAATACCATGATGGAATAAACAGAGGGAAAGAATGTGTATATGAGAGCAACAATGTAGATAATCTACCTTTGGCAGTACACAGCTTTGAATATACAAAGAACACAGGGAAGTGACTGCCAAGTTGTTGATATACAGGAAACAATAAGATGTAAATACTGGTAATATAGACTTATGTAAGGATGACTTGATAGACGATCAATTACACCTTGGGAGCAAGGGTGTGTCAGGGTAACAAACATAGGGGAATCGGCCTCTGTCATGTGGATCAGTGACCCATTTCAAAAGTCTTGAATGCTGGCACTCAAGTGGCTAGTTGTTGCTCGTGGTCAGCATGCTTGATGATGGCATGCTGCATGACATGGCAAATGTTGCACGTGCTAGTGTGAGCTGCTCAACGAACCTAGGTTTGTTGAGAGAGCAGGTGTTGAACCACTCTGCGGGTTGATGACTTGTTTGTACTGCCATGGGGTGCAGTGCTTTTCCCAGTGGGCGGGGCAAGAATCCCGTCTGTGTTGCAGGCGGGTCGCCTATGGCGGGGGCAATGCGGGCATTCAGCGATGCTGGGTATGGTGCCGCTAATGCTCACTGCTTGGATGTGGTCTTGCAACCAGGTCATGTTGGTCCTATTGGTGAGGCACAGGTAGTTGGAGTAGACAGGCTCACTGAGTCTGTCATTGAATCTGGCAAAGATGTCAGATTGGTTATAGTCAGCACTGGTGGCATCGACTTTATGGCAGATAATTTATCTGCCAGATCACAATTTCACTGTCTCTCCTTATCAAGAGCAGCATGCAAGTTATTGAGCTCTGCATGGAGCTCACCTGTCTCCTCTTTGTAAGAGGATACAGTGTCCTTAATAAAAGGACATGCCATTTCAGCCAGCAAAGGTGGCCAGGCCACTTTTAATGCATGTTCAATGTCACACATTCAAGGATCTATAAGCCACAGTTTGGCAGCATGCAGCAAATGCTGCGTGTAGGTGTTGCACTCTGGGCAGGAGTGGCAATGGATGATGGCTATGGCATCCTTGACACCATGCACCGTCCAGCTCTGCTCCTTCTTGAGCATAGCAAATTTCTCAGAGGCACTAGGTAGTGCCTCTGCAGAGTGGTGTGGATGGGATGCTTCAGTGTCCATGTGGAAATCACTATTACACTTGCACTGGTGCAGGTGTGGTAGTGGGTGGCACAGAGCCTTGAAGAAGCAATAAAATCATTGCTTAAATTTAAGGCGAGCGTGCCCATTGCATCATGTGATCAATTCACATGATGGTGTCGTGTCACGCAAATCACTGGGATGAATTATGTTTGTGTCAAATACTTTTATCAAATACTCACTCCTTGTCATTATCGTGCCTATAAGGCACAATTAGGAAGCTCACACAGCTTCCCAACTCCTCTCAGCTCTAGATAAGCATCTAGCACTTCTGACTCTCTGCAGGCAGAGAGTGGCTCCCAGGTGACATCTCCTAATGTCCACTGTACTTGTAACTCCAACTTGGAGTCACTAGTCCAGCGATGAGCAATGATCTCATCCACAAACCATTCTGGTTCGTTTTCCTTCCCCAAATCATAAATATAATTTACCTTGCAATGAGGGAATCATTTGTCATCATTGGGGATATGCAGTCTGATTAGACTCACATGAAAATTTGGAAGTATCCTCCAAGCTGTGAGCTCTGGAGGTAATTCAAGTTTCATGTTGGAGGTGGAGTTGTCCACCTCTACAACTTGATATGGCCCAATGTAATTGGGCACTAGTTTCTTTGCCCATCCTTTAGGTAAGGACAGGTTCTTTGTAGACAGATATACTAGCTGTCCAACCTCATACGTTGCTCCCTGATGGCATCTGGTATTCGCAGTGTCTGTCTGCTATACTTGACTCACGATGATTGCATCGTGAGCAAAGTATGAATAACCTACTTGGACCATCTGAGACTAAGGCTCAGATAGGATACATGGGCACTCACCTTAAAGATGAGGTGTCTGAGTGGTTCACTCAGACAGTAGAAAGGTGGGACTGAGAGATTCGGGACTGGACCCTTGAGTCTGTAGTCGCTGCTTTACAGCAGCGATTTCTACATATGTTGACGCATAGACAAGTGTCAAACAAATATGACTCCCTAGAGCAAGGAAGTCATACTGTGGATGAAATCCTCAGTGATATTCTAAAGTACTCAGTACGCATGATAATGCCGCCGGATAAGTACTCTATGAATAAAAGATTCTTAGCTGCACTAAGAACATCTTTGAGGATAGAAGTCTTCAAACAGGGAGACACCCTGGAGACTCGTTCCTTAGAGGAATTGTCACATGAAGCTCAAGTAATCGAGTGAGTGTCCCGCTATGACTATGGCACGCGAGTGAGTACTACCATGGCCAGCGGTAGTACAACAGCAAAAAAGAGTCAGGCTATGACAAATCCTGAACAGGCTGTGAAGTCACAGCCTAGTACAAGTAAAACGCAGTTGGGTAAACCGACATACAAGCCATGAACCGTACCCACGGCACCAGTTGCCACTGCTGGAAATAAAGCAGTGGCAAATAACACCCCTAGGCAGGGTGCAGCTGGAATAGGGAGAACACGTACATCAGATGTACGTTGCTACAAATGTGGCCACACGGGCCACATAAAAACTAATTGCCCCAAGTTACAGGACAAGCCATGCATTGCAGGCACTCAAATAGAAGAAGACCTCAGAGACGAGGTAGAACGAGAGAACTTAGAGCTGCCAGATGGCCCAAGTCAACCAGAAGAGGAGGAGTCACCCCCTGAAGAAGAGTACCCTGACCAGATAGTCGGAGACTGGCAAACGGAACCTACAGAAAAGTTCCGATGGTCAGACAATGAGTCCGAGGAGAATCAGACTGAGTATTGTGCCAGTGTGATACATGCTGCAGGATACTGCGACAGATGCAGCATATATGCCACGCAAATACAAAATGAGAGCATAAACTCCCATGTCCAGCCCATCTGACTAGCCGCGGGCGGTATAATAAACAAAACTGTTGAGCTGGTCTATGACCATAGGGCTCAACACAAAGATCAAACACAGCCTAAACAACTGCGTGAAGAAAACCAGACTATCTCTGGTTACTTTGAAGTTGGAGGCACATGAGCCCACTGTATGCTAGACAGTGGGTGTGAAGGCATGATGATATCACCCAACTTCACATGTGCAACCAAGATGAAGATGTTCCAACTCGAATGTCCCATAGGCTTACAACTAGTCTGTGTTGGTAGTAAATCTACCATAAACTATGGTGTCAGAGACACCATAAGATTTGGGACTAAAACCATCGAGGAATACTTCGATGTAGCTAACATCGATTATTATGATGTTATACTAGGAACTCCATTCCTGAGAAGGATGGGATTGATCCTGGACTTTAATGGTTCAGGACAAATACTAATGGGGAGTGAAAAAATCCCCAATGGAGCAAACGTGCTCGGTAACGAATGCAAAATGGAAGCCAAAAGACCCCCTCCTAAGCCGCATATAGCTGTGGCTATAACCAATAAAACTCACAATTGAAGCGAGAAGGGTGAGCCACCAACGAGTGACTCACCCATAAGTTCGCCACATTCACGGCGAGAGGGGGAGGGGATGGAAGAAAATAAGGGGTGCACGTGCCACTTAATGGCTGTCAAAGCCAAACAGGGGAGTTTAACTCCTGCTGATTTTCCAAAATTGCGAGAGCAATGTAAAATAGAATTTGCCGATATGTTTGGCCAAGTACCTCTACGGTTGCCACTGTGGAGAGATATAAATCATGAGATAAATCTCATAGACGACCACAAGCGAATAAATTATCGCTTGCCTAAGTGCCCAGACGCACTTAAAGAAGAACTTGTTCAGAAGATTGAATGATACACCACTGCAGGGTGATGGGAAAGGGCATCAGCTAAACAAGTGATACCCATGTTAAGTATCCCAAAGAAAAGTGGGAAACTTTGAACCGCGTTCAATTTTTGTTTGCAAAACGATAATACAGAGAAGGATGTCATGCCCTTCCCTGATCAAGACACCATACGGCATGACGTAGCGTGTGCCAAATACAGATCCAAACTGGATATGTCAGAAGCATATGAGCAAATACATGTAAAAGATGTGGACGTCTGGAAGACGGCCTTTGCAACAATATTCAGCACATTTGTGAGCCGAGTAATGATGATGGGAGACTGCAACACCCCCTCAACATTCCAACATCTAATGACGTTTATATTTCGCAACTTTATAGGTCGCTTCGTCCATGCATATCTGGACGATATGTTCATATTCTCGAATACAATTGAGGAACATGAACAGCACCTAAGAAAGGTGTTTGAGAAGCTAAGGGAGGTACAACTGTACCTCTCGCCATCCAAGTCAGATCTCTATTCTGAAAGAGTAGACTGCCTTGGTCATATAATTGACGACAAAGGCATACACGCCAATGCTGACAAAATGGCCAAAATACGCAAGTGGCGCCACCCTCGGTCATACGTTGAAATTCAATGTTTCTTAGGGCTAGTGCAATATCTAGCACCATATATGCCGGATATAACAGCATATACTACACCCCTTTCAGGCTGTGCCCGGAATAACAGGATGTTCGTATGGATGCCCTTATTAGACAAGTGCTTTGAGTCAATCAAAACATTAGCTTGCAAAGCTCCAATATTGAAGCCCATAGACATAAATAATCCAGAGACAATTTGGGTCATATGTGATGGCTCCAAGACTGGAGTCGGTGCGGTATATGGACAAGGCCCTAACTGGGAAACCTGTAGACCCGCTGGCTTCTTGTCTAAGAAGTTCACATTGGTGCAGCATAGCTACCTAATGCATGAGCACAAAACAATAGCTGTGCTCGAAGCTCTCATGAAATGGGAGGATAAACTACTAGGACAAAAGTTTGTCCTAGTCACTGACCATAAAGGACTTGAATACTTCAAGACCCAGCTGCATTTGTCACCAAGACAAGTGCATTGGTGGGAGTTCCTCTCCTGCTTTACATACAGTACACTCCACATGGATGGAGTAAAGAATAAAGTAGTGGATTGCTTATCCCGCTACTTTGAATTTGATGGGCCAGAAGATGCACATCCAGAACACGTCTATGTCCAGGCTGATGCCAGACTAGACCCAGATGGGGAGCTACTACCTGTTGAACATTTCATTGAAATATGAGCAGCAGCTGGACGCAAGTCTGCCCGAATACAACAAAAGCAAGAGGATAGAATCCTTGAAGCGAACAAATTAAATGAGGAAGCTGAGCATCCTCAAACTTCACCTAGAATACTAGACAAAAATGACATCGAAGATGTCATTGCCCTGGACTCAGGTCCAGAAGGAAAATCACTACGTGAACACGTAGAGAATAAGATTGATTTAGCTGCACTTGTTCGCAATGGCTATGAAAAAGACACGACCTTAAGAAAGGTCTTAGCCAACCCTGAAGTGCATCCTCGCTTCAGGATCAAAGATGGATTAATTTGGACCAAGAATAGGTCCAAAAGAAGTGTGGTATGCTTACCCCGTGAAGCCTTCCTGAGCGGGAGGAGACTAGTCAAGGTCATAATAGACCACGCTCACCAAGCTGTTGGCCACTTTAGCCAATTTAAAATGGCTAATTACGTTGGCCGTTATTATTGGTGGCCAACAATGATGAAGGATATACAATCCTTCTGCAAAACATGTGGACCTTGTCAACAGAACAAGGTCAATAACCAGCAGCCCGCTGGGCTGCTGCATACATTACCAGTGCTGGAAAGGCCCTGGCAATCTATAGGAATGGACTTTATGGGCCCACTCCCAAAGTCAGAGGAATTCAACTACCTGCTCATAATAATCGACAGATTAACGTCACAGGTACATTTGATACCCACGACAGTTAAAATAACTGCACGGCAGGTCGCATGGTTATACCTACGAGAAGTTGTATGACTTCACAGGACAGCAGACTCGATAGTATCAGATCGAGACTCAAAGTTCACTTCCATATTTTGGAAGGAACTACGAAGGCTAATGGGGACTAAGCTCCTCATGTCCACATCGTTCCACCCGGAAACGGATGGAGCAACAGAACAAGTGGATCACTCTATAGGCCAAATATTGCAAACAGTAGTACACAATGACCAAAAGGATTGGGCAGAAAAATGCCCAATGGTTGAATTCGCACTGAACAGCAGCGTCAATGCATCAACAGGATTTTCACCGTTTGAACTGAATGGTGGATATCTGCCCAGAATTGGACAGACACTAGAGATAAACACCACATATAGAGGTGTTAAAAAATTTGCACAGCAAGCGCTGTGGAACCTAATGGAAGCGCATGACACTATCCTTGAAAGTCGTGTGTCACAGACACACTACACTAACCAAAAGCGAAGAACAGGCAGCATATATGCACCTGGAGACTTAGTTTACCTGTCAACTAAGAACTTGTCCTTTCCCAAAGGGAGGGCAAGGAAGCTTATGCCCAAGTTTATTGGACCATATAAAGTACTAGATGTACATAACAAAACATCTAACATAAAGCTCAAGTTACTGCCTGAGCTCAGTGCACAAAGGATCACCCCTACGTTTCATATGGCATTAATACGACCATATACAGCAAACAATGACGAGTTGTTTCCAAAGCGAGACACGAAGTTGTGTTATGACTTTGGACAAACCGACAAACAAGAATTGGTTTGTTGACAAAATACTCACCCATAGGTGGACGAACGAGAAAGAACTAGAGTTCCAAGTATGTTGGACTCTAGGAGATGTGACATGGGAGCCACTTGCTGAATGCAAGGAGCTAGAAGCACTAGATGAATATCTAGAGCTGCGAGGCGTGAAAAGGCCCTCGTGAGCTACCCAGATGCATCTAGCGCGTCTGATCACGTGACTCAATTCGAGTTCTGCACGCGGCCAAAAAGGAATAACGCCGCAGGTGTCTTTTCTTCTTCACCCATCCCACTACCACAGTGGGACAACATTGGGATGAACCCCGACGCTCACATGAGTGACACACATACCGAGCCTGCTGCAAATCAGGCTGCAGAACAACCATCAGGCATGGCCCGATTGCTCGCCAACTACCAGTGTCAAACCAAGTGGCAGATACATAGTCTGCCACACACTATCATTCTGTTGCATAAACATGACTGTGGGCCATGTGAGGCCCACATAACTCACATACTCACCGCCATACAACCCGGCAAGATAAACTTCAGCAAAGATGAAGTATGGAATGCCATGTATGAGGCATATCCAGATTTATCATGTCAGTACATCAACAAAATTGATGAGCTAAGGGAAAAGCTTGTATACTGTGAAAAACGGTATAATGACGTGTGCCACAAACTAGACGCGGCACAAGAAACAATACGCAAATATCAATCGTGTTTAGACGAGATGCAAGTGCAGCTCAATGAACAGGCTGTGCAGCTCACAGAGCTGCACAAGAAGGGTCCTCCAACCCTTCCACAGACGACGGCACAGCCGTCTACCATACCTCAATTGACTGTGGACGTACAGCCACACAGAGACGGTGGTGAGCCGTCTCAATCACCTGGCCCCACGTCGCCCTCCTGGGCACACTACATAATGGGGACAGACATCCATATCTGGCCTATCACTAAGCCAGGTATGCCCCTGCCCCCACCAGGTCATGCATACACCCGTGACCTTACTACGGGTGCACCAGTACTGTATAAGGTACCGCCATATAAGCTGTGGGACGACACATCCACAGACGGTGACGAGAACATTGTCCACATGACTCCTTCAAAGGAGCCGTCCAAGCGTGTGCTTAAAAAGCGCAAGCTACAGAATGAAATCACCCCTGCCATAGGTGATTTACCATACTCCCAGATGGGGATGATTCCCCATCCCCTAGGCAAAGTGCCCATGCCTCACGCGTGCACTAGAAGCGCATGGTATGACACCTGCACCATTGATAGTCCTCTGCTGTTGCATGAGTGCGAAATGGGAGTCCTAATCCCATACCCTGAATGTACCCCGGCTCAGAAGAGAGCTGTGGCTTGTATAAAAAAGAGCCACAAGGAGAGCACCCAGGTGGAATGCTTTGCAGTCCACCCCAACACCCCTGCTGACTTAAAGTCAGCACTAATGCTCTGGATTTATAACCCAGAGGGACTCCCTGCAGCCATCAGGGAGGAAGCCGATGCATCGCTAAATCTAAGCGACATTGACATTTGGGTGTGGGTGAATAAGATCACCCCCCAAACTGATAGCCTCATCTTCCAGATGATGCTAGAGGTGATATTTTCCCAGAAGGGAAAATGGGAGAGCCTCGTTGGAGCTCAGTGGCATATGCCACAAGGAAATGGGGATCTTAGATCCTCAGCACCGAATAAGTTTGGTTGGAGCGGTGAGGCCCAATCCACTAGCGAGAAAGATATTGCATTGTGGTTGGGCCGTCATGGGGGAGTTGACCCTGTCTGTGCCACAGACTTGCTCGAACCCTACTATGAGAGGGTGAGCTCTAGACTGCACTACAGCAAGGCAGCACAGTTGGCACAGCAATGTGCTGCAGAACGCAAGGCATTTAGCCTTGCCACTTTACCTGACCCGAAAGGGAAAGGTAAGGCTACCGAGGGTAACACCTCTGTGTTGCTACGTGCACGAATTGACTATAGTGACATAGTTGCTGATGCAGTGCCTAAAGGCACTGCCACTGCTCCATCCATTGGGAGTAGCTTCACCACAGCTAGTACAAATACTAGCTTAACAGGTAATTAAGATCTCGGGGTTGATATGTGCGAGATATATGAGGATAGGCACCCTCCAGACGTGGAAATGGGTCCCCCATCCCCTACTGCTGGCAATGGATAAAATATCTGTTTAACATGATGTATGATACATTTTTGGCCTCCCCAAGGTTTCGGCCTGAGGGGGAGGGTGTAAGGGAATAATAATTCCCTTGATACATACATATACCATTGATAGTAGTATATACCACTATATAATAAGTATTGTAGAGGCATAGGCTAAGGTTATGCTATAATTGTGTACATATATGTCCACAACTGTACTATTTGTAGTGTGAGAATAACCTTAGGTTATTCATCATCACGTACTTTGTAAACATCACACACTGCTTTATAGAACTGTTTGGAACAGTTCTTTTGAGCTTGTGTGATAACCACAACTTAAGTGTAAAATCCTTACAACAGAAAACTCTCTAAAAACCATAGGTTTCTTAGCAGTTTTCTGTCCTCAGAAAGTCTTCAGGAAACATGGCAGATTCTGAAGATTTTCTGAAAGATTTTCTGACTCAGAAAATTGTTGTTTGCCTCCAGTGTATAACAAAAAAAAATATATGCTAAGGAAGGCTTGAACAAAGAAAGCATATTTAAAGGAACATGCGGAACTCCAAAATCGGAAACAGAAAGATAAGGGTGCGATATGGAGTTCCGAAATCAGGGTGAATACAGAGATTGAGATAAGATGTACAGGGATAAATAAAAATAGGATCATGACTGAGAATGATAAATGGGGCATATTGGAAATAAGCAGAAAGGGCTTATTGGGATGTGGGAAACATCAGAACAACGGAAGTCAGATCTGGGATCTAACAACTGGACGACCTGTCATCCAGCAGGGTTTCTTTCCAAGAAATTCAGTCCCACGCAACAGTGTTACAGAATGCATGAGCACGAGACAATCGCTATCCTAGAAGCACTGATGAAGTGGGAGGATAAGCTTCTAGGTTGCCAGTTCACACTGGTGACAGATAACAAAGGTCTCAAATACTTTGAGACACAACAGCATCTTTCTGACAGACAGGTGCGCTGGTGGGAGTTTCTCTCCAGATTCAATTATACCACGGTACATGTACCGGGGGTGGAGAACAAGGTAGCTGACTGTCTGTCATGCTATTATGAGAACAATAAGCAGGGTGAAAGTCACCCTGTGGAAGAATATGTTGATGCAGATGCGTGGCTAGATCTAGAAGGAGAGTTTCTCCCAACGGATCAATTTGTAGAAATATGAATGGCCACAGTGTGATGGTCACAGCAATTACAAGATGCAATGGAGCAGTGTGTCACTGATGTGCAGCAGATGAAGAAAGCAGGGGAAGTACCTCCCACACAAGTGGAAGGTAATGAGGAGGACAATGTACTAGCTACAGCATCTGGTGCAGACTCAGAGAGTCAATGCTCATGCATAGAACACAAGTTTGACCTGAAATGAGCTGTAGCCAATGGCTATGGGACAGATCCAAGACTCAAGAAAGTATTGGCAAATCCTGAAGCTCACCCTAGATTTGGGGTGAGAAATGGACTGGTTTGGACAAAGAACCAGTGCAATTGTGTGTCTTCCCCGGGAAGCTTTTTCCAAGGGGAGGAGAATGGTCGAGATAATTATTGATCATGCACATAGAGTAATTGGCCATTTTGGGCAATTCAAAGCCGACAAGTACATCAGATGATTGTACTGGTGGTTGGGAATTGCAGCCAACATAGAGTCGTTCTGTGGATCCTGTGCAGCCTGTCAGGCTGCAAAGAAGAATAATAGATGACCAGCAGGGTTGTGACATACCCTGCCGATACCTGATAGACCATCACAGTCTATCGGAATGGACTTCATTGGTTCATTGCCAGAATTAAAGGGTCACGACTATTTATTAGTCATGATTGACAGACTCACATCTATGGTGCATCTAGTGCCAACTACAATGAGAGTTACAGTGCAACAAGTCACATGGTTATACCTCAAAGAGGTAATATGCCTGCATGGAGTACCTGAGTTGATCGTCTCGGGTCGCAACTCCAAATTCGCCTCCATATTTTGGAGAGAATTGCAGTGGAATGGGCATGAAACTGCTCATGTCCACAGCATTCCACCTGCAGACGGATGGAGCAACAGAACGAGCAAATCATTCTGTAGGGCAAATACTTCGCACTGTAGTGCAGAATGATCAGAGGGATTGGGCTGAGAAATGCCCAATGGTAGAATTCACACTGAACAGTTCAGTCAGTGCAACCACAGGATATGCACCATTCAAACTGAATGGTGGATACTTGCCCTGTATCGGGCAAGTACTATCAGTGGATACTACCTTTAGAGGAGTACAGCAGTTCACACAACAAGCATTGTGGAACTTAATTGAAACCATCGCAGTATTCCTGCGATGAATGTCTCAAAATCTTCGAGATCGACTTCCCCCATATGGTTCGGGGTGAGGCAGTTTTATTCCTGCCTTCGTGAAGGCAGATTTTTCAGCACTCACGTGTCGATTCTCATGGAGCGTGTTGCGCACCATCATTGCTATCCCATCCATATGGTCAGGGTGGTCGTTAAAGTGAGTCAGCTGGCGACTGACTTCCATGAGTGGTACAGATTGGTACCTCTCTGGTATGCCCCATATACTCGGGGCTCATTGGGGGGCATCGACATCAGATCCCGCTGGGGCCCGACGTATCCCTCTGGCTACAGTTGGAATTTCATGAGTATCACCAGCCAGTCTGGCGTTTGAGACTCGTTCATACGAGCTGTATTTGTTACGCGCTATCCTAGCGGCGCGCACTGCTTCTTTCATTTCAGGTCCATTGCCCTGAGGATACTGTGCGGCCACTGCCTTTTCCGCTAGCTCTACACTCAGTTCTAGAGCACAGCGATGCCTTCTGGCAGCATTTCGTTTGGCTTCAGCCCAATGGTCTGCTTGTTCTGCAAGCACATCTTGTGTGTCTGCAATGATAATTTTGGTGATGTCATCATCTGACTGAATTTTTCCAGTGACAATTTCAAAGAGGGATTGTCTATCCCTCGCTCTATCTCATGGCGCTTTACGTGTCACTTCCCTGTCAGACTGGTCGTCTTCCAATTGAGTTCATTTCCGAGCTCTAGGTATTTCTCCAGGGGGTTCCATTCCCCTTTGAGGTCGTGCTTCGCCTTCTTCATCTGTACAATCCCTATTGGGATTGTTTTCACGAAAGGCCTTTTTTCCTTTCATTTGTGTGCATTGTTTTGCGCGTAGTTCTTCTATAAATTTCCTCAGGCATTCATCACATCTGACCAGTATTTCGGTAGCTTTTGTAGCTGCTTTTTCACTCTGTTCATGGGCAAACATTATTTGTTGACGGGTATCATCCATCTCTCGCAGGATTTCCTCCATGAGTTCATCCTAGAGGAATTGTTCCTCTGTTGAATAGTCTCGTTCTGAGGCTTGTCTTTCAAGGCTTACATGCCAATTTTTTATTGTTTTGCTAGAGTGGCTTGCACCACTCTGCTGCCTGGGTTGTACCCCAGGCATTCCTCCTTTAGCATCTTGCGCAGGTGTCATACTTGTGCATCTGCAGGGTTCTCCTTCTTGCATGGGACCTTGGTCCCTTGCTTGTTGCACATTGGTGCGTGATGGTGTGGAGGGTTTTAAACCCTCCCTCTCCATCCTATTGGAACCAGTTGATTGGTTCCGATTGGCGCTGCCTGGGCGTGTCCCCGGCGTGCTGGACGTTGACGTCACTGACGCTTCTTTTGAAGCTTTGCTCGGATTGCCATCTGCAATCTCATTCACGTCGGCTTCGCTCGATGGGCAACTCGTCTGACTCCTGGTTCTGACCTGGAGTCTTGCAGACATTCTTTAAGAAGCACTCTCTGCTTCTTTCTCTAGCAAACCATATGGTTTGCTTTTTCTGCACTCTCTTTTTTTTAGATCTAGCCTAGGCTAGTTCTTGGGGTTCAAAAAAAGTGTAAGGATTTTACACTTAAGTTGTGGTTATCACACGAGCTCAAAAGAACCGTTCCAAACAGTTCTATAAAGCGGTGTGTGATGTTTACAAAGTAAGTGATGATGAATAACCTAAGGTTATTCTCACCCTACAAATAGTACAGTTGTGGACATATATGTACACAATTATAGCATAAGCATAGCCTATGCCTCTACAATACTTATTATATAGTGGTATATACTACTATCAATGGTATATGTATGTATCAAGGGAATTATAATTCCCTTACATCTGTCCCTGGAAAAACTTCATGAAATTCTAGAAGTGTGCCCCTGAAAATTGTACAAGAAATACTTGCCAAAACTAATGATTTTCTGATGATTTGTGAGTCCAAGAAACTTAGAGAATATTGTGGATTTCCACAGGTTTTTGTGCAACCAGGAAAGCTTGTGAACATCTTGCAGAAAACCATGGTTATTTAACAGTTTTCTGATTTCTGACAATTTCCTGGTTCAAAAAACTCATTTATTGAGTTTCCTTGATCAGAAAACAGTTAAATAACCATGGTTTTCTGCAAGATGTTCACAAGCTTTCCTGGTTGCAGAAAAACCTGTGGAAATCCACAATATTCTCTAAGTTTTTTGGACTCAGAAAACTGTCAGAAAATCATTAGTTTTGGCAAGTATTTCTTGTACAATTTTCTGGGGAACATTTCTAGAATTTCATCAAGTTTTTCCAGGGACAGAAAACTCTCTAAAAACCATAGGTTTTTTTAGCAGTTTTCTGTCCCCAGGAAATCTTCAGGAAATATGGCAGATTCTGAAGATTTCCTGAAAGATTTTCTGACTCAGAAAATTGTTGTTTGCCTCCAGTGATACCTCATTATATCTTGTTACATCCTTGTTACATTCCTATTACATCTTCATTGCACTTCATTATATCTCGTTAAAACTCATTATCTCACTACAACCTGCAACATCCTTCTCATCCGTAACAAGCCTTAAAATCCTTCATTCCTTATCCTGATTCTTCTGATTATTCCAATTACTCCAATTCCAACACCCTTGGCATTGCAACACCCATTCTTTGATTACACTTGCTTCCCCGTAAAGCCAAAACCCTTGCTCGAGATTCATTCATTGTTAACCCTACCCCCTCCCGTATTTGGTTATTCTGATCCCAAATATCTGAAATCCCTCACTCATCTCCGATAAGTCTTAACATACTACTTGTCACTGACCCTTTCCGAATAGACCCGATCATCGGAACCCCGATACATTCCGTCCAGTCTCAATCCAAAATACCAGGGCACTATAAATCCAAGAGGGCGCAACCCATAAGTTGAAGCCAACACCCATGTAGATCAGTCTTCAGATCTCCGATTTCTGACTCATCCAATATTCCGCGTATTTCCAAATATCGCAACCCCAATTTCGGTCAAGGAGAGTTCCGACCCAATGTGACCTCACATCCGATCTGGTACTTTAACAGTATATATGCTGAAACTCTTGATTTCTACAATGTTTTCCGACACCTGAATCCGGACACCCAATATTGACGACATCAACAGTTTCTTCGACAAGTGCCTCATAGACGAAGCCTTCAAGCCCGAGCAAACCCCAAGCGACATTGACAATGCGACCTCCAACCATCCTTGTGATGACTCTCAACAAATGGCAACAACTTCTGACCACACCCTGATTTTGCTGATACTGAAACTTTCCGACATCCTCAGACAAGATGGCAAGTTAAAACCACAGGAGAGGCAACGACACATCGATCAAAAGTTATGCCTCTACTGTGGAAGACCTGGTCATAAGGCGAAAGAATGCCCGAGGTCATCATCCTTTGCCAGGAAAGCAAAATCCTGAACCACAACTGTCACACTAAGTGATTCCGACACCAAGGTCCCCTTAGAGGACCTCCTGAATCCCCAAAACTGACAGCTGAAGGACTCTTGATGCACAATCACGCACTTCATATCTTCTTTGTGCCTTATCAAGACTGCCACAAAATGCTTGCTGAAAAAACATCCTTTCCACTTTCCGACAATTCTGCCAAATCTTTTACAGTCATCCAGCCTTACCTCTAATCCCAAAGACCCCGAATATCATTCTCCTGAACATTTTCAACCGATCATTATGTTTAAAGATCATCCTTTTGGATTCCTGCTTTCTGCCGGTCTCCATTTTCCGTCACCAATGACATATTATGTTGCAACATCCAGTAGGCTATTCACGCCAATCACGTCCTCCTGTCGAGCAAAAATACGGTCGTTATTACATTACGTATAACGCCCCTTGTTTCTAATTGTTCCAATGTGCTGGAACACCACTAACCCACCCATTACATCCGTTGATTGACAGGGTATTGGGTAGTACCTAGCTCTGCACTCCTCAACAAGAAGATTCAATTCTATGACATGTCCACTGGAAACCTGCAAAACATTGCGTTTTTCCAAATCTCCAAAAATCCCGCTTTGCTGCAACATCCTCCAACTCACCATAACATCCAACATCGATGCCTGAATCTTCAGCTCGCAATAAGACAATATGGAAACCTTGGTGCTTTCCAATAGGAAAATCCATTACTTTGATTCTTCCAAATTTCCAACAAGCGATCCTCAATTCCGCTATGTACTCTGACAAGACTATGTGTTATCAGAGGGAGAGAATCTCACTATGGAAAAAATTCATTTTTTCCTTACATCTAGTTAAGCCAGAACCACCTCGAGAACATGTTAAACAAGGCTCTAGCTATAGGATTTCATCCAACACATTCTGCACAGTACATCTGCACTTCCTCAAGAACACCCCAGGACGATTTCCAAACTCTGAACACTGAATCCACTCCAAGACATCCTTCCGAGATTTAGTTCCCCGACCCCCAACTTCCAGATTTTCCAAATCCAACTATTCAAGATGCAACAGTACTCCAATCCAAAGTCTAGTCACCAATATCAAATTCCACGTCATGGGACAATAACTGGCAAACCACCTTCGGAACTCGTAACAAACTTCCTCAAATGCTGTTGTTAAACCCCTTCCTTCCATGAATGCAGCATCTGTACATTTTCCAACCTACATTTTCTGATCGATTCGGACCTCTTCAAACCATTAGTACAATACCCGTCCCTTCTTCAACAATGTTCTAGACTGAATATCAAGTACCTTCACCAGCTCTTCCGACGCCTTTTCCTCTTCCATATGCTTCTTCCTTTCACCCCGAACAACATTTTTCATTCCCAAAACCTCATTATTTCCAAACTTTGACTCTCTTCTTCCTTTAACCCCTTTTCTGAAGAATCCCGATACATTTCCTTTTCAAGTTTCAAACTTTTCAACATTCTCCAAACTTCTCAGTAATCTGTGATTACAACTTGTGAAATGGGTCACTGCTGCGCATGACATGAGCCGATTCCCTCTTTTGAATATCAATGGAAGCTGAAGGACTGTAACAACTTGCTAAGTTCCACTGGAGGCATGGCAAAATTTTCTGACCCAGACAACCCTATGGAAAATCTTCAGAAATGGTTGAAGATGCCAATGATTTGTCCAGATAGGAAAATTGTTTGAAAACAGTTGCCAATGATTTTCTGATACCAGGAAACATTAATAAGTTCAATCAGAATAACTTGCAAAAATTGAGAGGAAAACCATGGGAAAACAGCTTTTCCCATCTTTTCCCTTGTTTTTCACTGTTTTCCCTTTTTTCCCTCTCAATTTTCTCAATCTATTCCGAGTGATCTTATCAAAGTTTCCTGGGATCAGAAAATCACTGGCAAACATTCTGTTTTTGCACAGTTTTCCTATCCAGATAAATCATTGGCATATTCAACCATTTCTGAAGATTTTCCATAGGGTTTTCTGGGTCAAAAAATTCTCGCATGCCTCCAGTGTTCTGTTCACACTTCAAGTCCCCCTTGTAAACTGATTTTGGGTACCAATCCTTCTTTTGGAATAACTTATTATCATTGCAAGGTGATGCATCTCATTATTTCTTGTATATCAATAAAATGGCAGTTATTTCCATTTGTTCTTTGTATATTCAAAGCTGTGTACTGTCAAATGTAGACACATTTCCTTCATATACACATTTATTTCCTGTATTTATTCCATCATGATACCATATGTCCCCTTGCTTGTCTATGACTCTTGCAACAAAGTGCTGCCTCATTGCATCATAGTATACAATCCCAGCCAAGGATAGACTCTTATGGTGGTTATGTGTGTCTTTTTGTGATCATATTGTGTGAGATTTCAATCATGTAAGCATTTGTGATGTGGAACACCACTAATTCAGGTGCACTGGTATATACTTGTTCTTCAATAACTCTCCTTCTACACAGACATAGTCTTGCTGTTGTACGTTTTGTTGTTAGTACTTGGTACCATTGTTGAACAGTGTGATTTTCAGGTGATTCTGAAAAGCCAGCCAATGATGCACCTCTGTCCCAGTTAACTATGTCACATATCACAGACAGAGAGTTTCCTGTCTTAGGAGCAAATCCTATATTACAGGAGGTACAATGTGCATTTAACACCATAATTGGTGCAGATAGATTGAACATGTCATGAGCTACATCATCAAGACTAGTGTAGGCACCATTAATGGGAAAATTCCAGGCATGTGTTCAATGGAAATCTTGTTGTAATCGATCCCTGGCCCTTTCAAATGTAATTGTTCCATTTTCTACTTCTTGAAAACTACTATGCAGCAATTGCCAATGCCTATTGTGCAATGCATAATTATTATAAGCCAAGTTATCATTCTGTTTCCATAACAAGTGCATGATTGTGATCAGGGCATCAAAAGCACAGGAAGAGATTGCAGAATTCCACTGTACCCCTAAAGGGCCAGGGTTCTCTTGCCTGGGTGGTGGGGTATTTTCTTTCTTTTCTTTTTCGTCACTGGCATATCAGGGAGATATTCTATTTCATTGCCTTTTTTGTTCTTCTTGACACCAATATTCTTCCCTGGATCATGACTAAGATATAGTAAAGGTTTGGACCCTTGTGCCACTACATATGCATTGTGTGAGAATTTCCCCTTCTTTTTTTGTGTATTATCATGTTTAACTGCATTTATATCTATTATCTCATTGCGGATATACCAATCAGTGTCTGCAGCCACTTCAAGTAAAGGAAATGGATCATCATTTGACCAACGTAGTGCAGCATGCACATGTTTAGGTACAAAGTTTGATCCCTTCCAAAGTTGATACTCCCTTATAATTGTATTTCTCGGTCTCCAATTATATCACTTGGCAAATTTCTTTCATATCTTAACTTGGTTATTTCATCTAATATCTCCAATTCTCTGAATTCTTGTCTCAGCCATCCTGAGGCACCTCCCATAATTTTATTTGGCTCAAAATTCTGCAATATAACTGTCCCACTTGCAGATGCACTTCTTGATAGGCAGGTATAATATGACTAGTGAGTCAAACAACCCCCCAAATCAACAACCTTATTTGGTCTTGTTCTTCCCTGGCATCCATAGTCTGTCATGGAAAAATTTGGCAATACTTGCACTTGTTGTCTGGTAATAGTTATCTATCATCATTTGGCAAGTGACAAATTACATCTTGAGCTGTCCAACCAATTGGAACTACATTCATAGGTAGGCCATCAAGATTAATAGGCACTGGGGGGTTTTTCAGTTTGACAAATAAAACATCTAAGACCTTCTTGTCTTTAGTAAGTTTAGAACATTTCCAGCCTACAATTGTCCCTTCTGCACCATTTGTTACACAGCATGGTGTTGCAATGTTGTGTTTTTACCAGTACTGGCATCCCACGGCATATTGAAAGCTTTCCAGCACAATGCTGACTTGCTTCATGAGGCAGGTTCCACACAACATGTTGTAGCTCAGGACTGAGTATATTAGATGCTCTTCAAGCATCTTTCATCCTTGCTTTAGAAGTTTTTCTTTGGTTGTCTTCATTCAGCTTAGGAGAACCCAATGTATCCATGGAGTAAAAGTGATGGAGATACTGGTTTGTATCATTTGCATAATGATCTGAACCAAAACATGTTGTATTTATCTCTGAGTGCATTTGGGTCCAACAATGACTGAAATGTTACGGAACCTTGCTTGATTCAGCTTGACCTTGTTTGCTGGTCGTCCACCCACTAAAGTTCTCAAAAATGATATATCAGCAGCAGTGCAAGCCTTGTATCTCATGTTTTGTAATGCTCTACGCAGTTTTCCCATCTTCAGGGCTTTGAGCTGTTTGTCTCATATTTTCCCTCAAGATAACAACTGTGGGTGAATTGATGCCATGCAGCCTTTCCAATAGTTGCCTCTTGTATCTCATTGGTTACCCCCTGCAATTTTTCAGTCCCTATTGAACCACTGTATAATGTATATTGAGAAATGGGTGGGCAGTTGTGCAAAATCGACTGCAAGTATTATGTTCATTCCACCAAAAGCTTCTGTATGACAGTTTAATGCATAGCATAACTGCTTGCTAATGATATATAAATCCCTTGCACCTAACATAGAGACTTCATCCAACAAGATATAATTGGTACCTGTGAGTCTTGCCTTCACTTCACTAAGTACAGTCATGTTTAGTTTGGCTGACCTTGACCTTTTGGGATGAATTCCTAGCAATGAATGGTATGTGCTGCTGCCTATCAATGCTGATGCTGCTCCTGTTGGAGCAACTAACTGGAATCAATGTGATTCATTTGTGTTCTTCAAAGAAATGAGCCAAAGCTTTAATCACTTGTGATTTTCCTGTTCCAGCCATCCCTCCCAAAGTACATTTTCAATTGTTCACCTGAAGGCTGTACAGCATGATTGGCTACAATTCTGAAGGCACGCTCTTGGTCTGGTTTCAAGCCATACATTTTGACAGTGTCATCCACCTGCTGTTTGTGTACAGCTTGTTTAGAATTGAAGTCATTGAGTAAATAACTGGCATCAATGATTTTGACTTGATCTGGTAAAAAAAGCAGTGGGATCAAATGGTGCAGGTAGTTGATCCTGTGCATCTGGTTGAATTACTATATGATCTAGGTGGGCATCCTGATGCCTTTCTTTTCTCAGTATCTAACATTGCACGCCATTCTGGTGGAGATTTTCCCTTCCCATCAACAGGTATATACTCTTTCAGGTGGTGGAAGGTCATCCAAGCAATCATCTAACCAACCAGAAGTCATTGCAATCTGCTCAGCAGCTTTGCATCCCATGTTCTTTAGTCAATGTCTTGTACCCTTTGTCCCAAAACATCTTCTAATTGCATCTCTGGCATATCTAGTTGTCCATAAAGGAGATCTTCATAATTATTTTCATTTTGATCATTGTCATCATCAAAAAAAAAATATCTTTTGACATGGTGTGACCTTTAAGACACTGTGCATGATCATCTCTAGCATCATTGCACTCAAATCAGATCTGCAAAAATTTCATGATTTGCAATTGTTGGTCTGTGAAAGTCTTAGATGTAAATGCATCAGTCCATGTTTCAGACTCTTTTTTGAGATCAAATCCAGTACCCCATGGTTTGAATAATGTCAACATTGTAGCACAATAATATTCATGGTCTCCTTTATCACTTCTTGGGAGGGCACCACCTACAAAATTAGAAACCAAGACTTTATTGTTGGGTAAAAATTTGATTCTGTGTGAATCCTGCTGCGGGTGGCCATCTAGGAATCTCATATCATCTAAGGTAATTTCATTTTCATCTGTGGTATCATCTGAGTCCTCAACATGCTTGCATTTATGTTCTTGAAGGGTCAAGGGACTAGTAGGATTTGGAGAAGCAGTGCCATGTCCCTCATCTTCTGTATTATATTCTGATACCTCATGTTCTCCTTCTAGATCCACTTGCATTTCATCATCCTTATCAGGTGGAGGGAGTTGACTTGCCCTTTCTTTTTATGAGCCTGTTTGCATCCAGTCATACACTGTTATATCCTCATAAAACTCAGGTCTTAATGTGTAGTCTAATTTTTTTCCTTTCACAACACCCAATAA
>MU134451.1:0-136084 GCA_015039355.1 Ramaria rubella
CCAGACCATCATCTGCTGTGCTACCTCCAGTCTGCCAGACACATCATCTCCACACTCATTCCATCTTCATCAATTCTATTTTCGATATGCCATCCAGCATTGCCACCACCACATCCCATGAATCATTTCAGATGACTGCCAAGCCAGACATACATGTTGGACCACACATCAAACTTCCTAGTCGACGTTCTCCCCTTGATGTTCATTTGTCCAGTCCTCCTCCACAAGTCGCACATCATCAGTACTATCCTCTATATGTTGAATCTCCTGAAGGCCCATACTGAACATTTCCCTCCTATCCTCCTTATTGCATTCACGATTGCATTTGGGTATTCGACCCTGTCTTCCATGCTCCCTTCCACGTCATTGGCTTTGACTCAAACTACGAACCAGTGAATGGTTGGCATTGTATCGTACTCAGGAACTACTGGGATATCAAAGAGTTTGGTCCAGGAACAGAGATTTGCTACGGTTATGTGCCTAAGGACTTCATCAAGCAGGACTCGTCTTCATTCCCTCTCTGGAGGAAATTCATATCCAAGTGTCGTGATTGGTTCAAATGTTTCTGAGTCATCATCAAGTCACATGACTCACTTACTCATCTTCGGAGATATTGGACAAGCAACTGGAATCCTATTGGATGGCTATGACTGATTTTCATCACCTGACTCACTCACTTCTTTCTTGTACTTCTATTTCCAATTGTTCCACATGGTCTATTGTCTGTGACTCACTTCTATTCTATTTCTGGCTTCTATTTCAAATTCACTGCCACATTTCCCTTCATTTCTTCGACCACCTGACTCATTTCTCCATTCCATTACAAACCACCTTCCTATTTTGGTTTTCTGCCTCTCGCCGTTAGTCATTCCTCCTGTCTGCTGTCGACGACATTGTTGTATGGCATACTCGCATCGTTTGTTGTTCTGCTCATGTATATAAGGCCTGTTTCGCCTTAGTATACCCCAATTCACCTCTATCAGTTGGATTCACTCGTCTAAGTCTCAAAGTCTAAGTCTTCCAAGTCTACTACTACTACTACATCTACGTCAAGGCCAGCTTTGCCAATCACGTGACATTTGCTGTTGTATCTCGTCTACGCTTACATCATCGGATTATGTCATCATCATCATCACTGCTACATTGTTATCTTCATCTTTGTTCTACCTTTGTTGCTGCTGATAGCAAAGCGCACTGAGCCGAACACCAGTGTTAGTAGCCATGCAATGACGACACCGCTACCCACTGTCTTTTGGATCCATTTCCAAAAGTAAACTGACAGCGTGTGCGTGTGACCGGTGGGGGAGCGGTAGGCATGGAGGGCCAGCGGAGTTTGCCAGCACATGCCCACGGCGTACCCGTGTTGCACCTGGCAAAACCCATACCTGGGCAGTGGGTATGGGTGGGTTTGCGGGTTGGGTATGGGTCAAGGTTTTTGTACCCAGGGGTTACCCGTGCAGAACCCTAGCTCCCACCTCCCAGCGATATCCCTGACAGCTGCACACCTGCGCCCAAGAGAGCTGGAGGTCGCAAGACCTGTTCTGAGTTCTCTTACACTGATATTGACAAGCTCCTGAACACTGTTCTTCATGTGAATCCTTATATGTCTAAGTGCACCCAGACTAAAGAAAAATGGCAAGAAGTTCTGAAGCTTGTACTGGAGAATGGTGGCTGTATAGGCCGAGACTGGGAAACTGTTTGGAACAAAATTAAAAATGTCCTCAAAACTGTAGGGGTAGGTATTTTAAATTTGGCTGACCGCTGATACACTGACCAGTCTGCGTCAGCTGTTCACAGAAACCTAATGCCAAATTGGTATTCCCTTCGACCATGCTAGGCCGGGAATTGGACAACAACCTGCAAAGGTTCACCATGCTATCTGGATGTATTGATGTGATTGCAGCCATTAAAAAGCACACAGAACAAGTCTTGGAAGAAGAGTGTGACCAAGTTAAAGTATGTCTATATTTTATTTGTGTCACTGCCATTCTGACACTCTACCATTCTGATGCTCTACCATTCACCCAGGCTCAGGATGTGAAGGCCACTCATGGCCACGCCATTTGCAATGTGATGCTCACTGGGCATGCATGCAAGTCTAAATGTCTTAGGGAAGACCAATCCAAGTCCAATGATTCTGACAAGGAGAACTCACCTGATACCCCATCCCACCCATCATTGTCTATGTCTCTCTATGACAGCAAAACTCATCTATCAGCCAAACACTGTTGAGAAGAAGGATTCAACTTGTTGGCCTCCATGTTCAAATCATCCATAGAGAAACAGGACAAATATCAAGTGCCCCAGAATGTTGCCAATCAGGCGCTCATCAAAGAGCATTGTCGAGCTAACGAAGAGGCATGTTTGGGGTGGGAGGAAGTCAGAGCTATGAGAGATGAACTGCGTCTCTCCAGAGAGTCACAAGAGTGCAGCAATATTGCACTTATAGACATTTTGAAGCAAGGCCTACTTTAAATCTACAAAGTAATACTACCTTTCTTGATGTTTCATAGCATGTTTGCATAAATTTTTGTTGTTCTTAGGAACCATAACCACTCAAATATCATGAAGCTAAGCACAGTTAATGGCTACCTAACCATCTCGCCTAGTTCTATAATCATACATTATGCACTCGGAATCGGCCAGAGCTAATCAGGATGAGCATCATATATTCTCTATTTCAAACTGTGAGATATAATGATGGTTACATAATCATTATTGAGAGAAAGACTAAAATACTGACCATGGCACTATGAGATGACCAGGTAGTCGATACGAATCATCGGCAATCTGTAAAACAATCTGCAGGATTAAGATGAAAGCAGATGTAATTACTGGTAGCCTGGTTCGCTGAGTGCCCGGGCGCTTACGCGTGGTGTTTTATCAACTCTCATGGGATTTTTACATGTTTTTGATACATGAGCTTGTGCGCATTGAATACTTAGTTCGCACATCACTGTATTCTGAAAGGGTATCCAAAGACTTGGACACTGCTCAGAACCTATTTTCCTGAACCAAAAAAGTTTGAAAGAGGTGGGGTTATCCAGGACAGTTAACGGATAAACATCGATTCATGCTGTATAAATGATGGCAGGGGGAAACCACTAGGGCTGCTCTGCCTGTGCCCTTGCGGCCGCTTGAAGCTCACTAAATGTGCCACTTTGGATACACATTTCGCGGAATACTGTGCAACCGATGTGTCAGTGCATAAATACATAGCATTAATATTCTCACTTCCTCCCTCCTTCCGAATCAAATTGTATGGCGTATCAAACTCAGCGATACGACCTTTGTCGAGCACAATGAGACGATCGAACTGAAAAGCATCCGATTACTTCTGTGGCAGATTATTTCGAATGGGACACCTACGTCAATGATTGTTCCTAATCTATGCGCAACAGTGAGGAGTAATGAACGATTGAATTCCTGTCGAATGGTGGACTGGATCTTGACGTCCGCGGCCTGCAAAACAAGTGTAAGCAGCCACCCTCTTGATGATCGCTAAGCAGACCTTATCGATGGAGCTCGTAGCCTCATCCAATATGACCACCGCGCTTTGCCTTAACAGCGCACGCGCCATAGCTAACAGCTGCCGCTGCCCGTTGCTGAAGTTCTGTCCACCAGGTGAGACGCTGGTGTCCAATTTGATGGGTATCTTATTCTCAGCATCACTTTGCGTAACCGTTTCGGACTCCACAGGAGAGCTAATGTCCTCGCGGCCACTATGTATTGAAGGCGCCCGAGAGGGCACCCGCGAGGGCCTTTGCGAGCCATGGCTTATCAGATCTACACGAGCCAGTGCGTCCACACATTCTTCGTCAGAATGCTCATTGAAAGGATCCAGGTTATCCCTAGATAGATATATGAGACATTTAAGCTGGTAGGGCAATACGGATGCATACCGGATGGTTCCTGCGAAGAGCGTCGCATCTTGAGGAATGAATGTTACACGCGAGCGGAGGTCCTGCGTTCCAATAGATGTGATATCGATCCCATCGATGATGATCTTCCCTTTGGAAGGCTCAACGAACCTAAGAAGGGACATCGCCTGCACGAAAACCAAACAAATCAGCTTATGTATACGACCAAACCGTCTTACCAAAGTCGATTTGCCACAGCCAGTACGTCCTAACAGGCCTACCCGCTCTTGTGCCTTCAGTGAGAAGGAGATGTCTTGAAGAACGGAAGGGAGATCAGGCGCATATTTGACTTCAAGGTCTTCCACCACCAACAAGGAGTCAGAGTCAGTGCCAGACGGCCAATATGCCGGGACCTGACAACCTTCAATGACGGCTGGTGGCTCTTTCGGTATCTGTAAGTATTCGACAATTCGTTCCACAGAGCTATCATTACCCATTGTCTCAGCTTCCTGGATTTAACGTTAGAAGAGGACAACCTACTTCAAGCATAGTTCAACCTCTGTGTATCCTCTACAGCACCAATAGATGCTAGTGGAGAATGTCATAGCGCTGACAATGGACAACGCTGCATATCCAACAGGAACATATCCCGCAAGCACAAAGACGGTGGCGGCAAAGACGCTAACTGCACCCAGTATATCGAAATTCAGCAAGAGCCCTGTCAAGGAAGTTGGTATGGTTACATATACAAAAACCAATCAGTGACGCACATCGGTTTATCATCCACGTGAAATACCAGAACCTTTGGCTCGTGTCAACACGCTTGTAGTGGCCGGCTAGGAATTGACGTTCCAGAGAGAAGGCGCGTACTATGGGGCCACATCAATGAACGCACGCGTCTCAAAATTGGAGGGGTTTACACACCGGTGACAATGCCACCGACTAGATCACTAAATCCAGCAAGAATCGGAGACCGCGAATTTGACTCCATTCGACGTAAATCTCGACCAGTCGCCAGGTATCCAAGACTCAGTCGAACGTATATGAACGTTATGATTGCGGCTATTGGAAGAAACCCTGGCACGACGATGATCACTGTCACCGCAGCACCGAAGAAGGCCGCGATGAATGCAGTTAAATTATGCATCATCATCGGCAACATCGAGTCAACCAAGTCGAAATCCTTCCCAAATCGATTGAGGATTCTTCCCGTGGGTGTGATGTCGAAAAACCTAAACGTCGCGCCGCTCAAGCTAATGATCAGTCTTTCGAATAGTACGAGTCCTGGGGCTAGGTTTTAATACCGTACAGTACAGGATAATGAAGACACATACCGCTGCGGAGGCCTCCGGTGAATAAGATCCATTCTGCTATAACAGAGACAATGGCGGCAACGAGACCAATGGCACAGTACACGCCCACATAAAAGAACGGATGTACATGGGCATCTGGAAAGGCAATAGTGGTCATGTCGGTATTCACCGTCTCATTGGAAAGCATAAGGCGGTATTGCGCGGGCCATGCATCTCCAAAAACGTGGACATGGCTACCGATCACTCGGGAGAACGATGTCATTAGTAGGGACTCAGGAGCCACATTATAGGCCTATCGGACATGATCAGAAGGGCGCAGAGCAGGAAAGGAGCACGTAGACACTCACACTACCCCAAATACCCATCCAAACTCTCACGCCGACCTCGCATAGTTCAGCAGCAACGATGCCTAAGAGCGCAAAGAACCAAGTCCAGTAGGATCTACCCAGCTACGTTAGCATTTCATCTATGTACCATGAAATTACTTACGAAGCTTTCAGGTAGATCTTGTAGATTGACCATTTCACCTCGCCATCTGCCCGTTCTTCCTCCTCAACTAGCTTCCTGGCTTGCTTAGCTACGCCATCGGCACCAGTTATCCCAGTCTTGACTTTATCCTCACTGTCTACCTCTTTCGGGAGGCCTTCGTTATCCTTAGTGTGCGCCTCATGCATAATGTAGTTGAGAAGACCTTGTCCTTTTAGTTCTTCGACGGTGCCCTGCTGATGGATTCGACCCTCCAAGAGCTGAATAAGATAGTGCGTTCCCGGAAGCACAAGTTCGACGTGATGAGTGACAAGTAGCACCGTTCGGTGCGAGACGAGAGGCCCCTTCAGCAGATGCTCGAACAAGAATCGAGCAGTGTGGCTATCCTATAAACGCGACGAATTCATCAGCTTCTCAATTGAAAGATTGCATAGAGGGATGCTCACAACAGCACTAAAAGATGCCCATGCGTCAAAAATATGGATCAAGAACAAAGCTGAAAGGAACGTACCTGAAGATATCGTCCAGAATAAGATACTGCGTAGGCGCATAGACGGCGCGCGCAAGCGCAACCCTACCGGATTCAGCACCACATTAGTTCTGAATTTGAACCCCAGGATCAGAAAGGACTTTTACCTAGCTTTCTGCCCACCGGAGAGCGACACTCCCTTCGACCCGATCTCGGTGAGGTCGCCATCCTCTAGCGCCTGGAAGTCGGGTCCAAGCGCGCATGCTTCGATAACGGCATTATACCGCTCCTCGTCGAGGGGGTGCTCAAAGACAATATTGTCCTATACACACGAGTGGTGAGTTGTGTATGTTACTGTAAGTGATTAAGAGGGCTACCTTGATGCTTTGCTGCTGTAGCCATGGCGTTTGCGCGCAGTATGAGATGGAGTTGCGCAAGCCATGTTCGTTTACGATGGACGGGTTCTTGGGGATAGTGACCTTGCCGTCTACCTTGTCCATCTCTCCTAATAATGCCATCTTCGGAGACCATCAGTGTGAATCTCACTTTCTGAACAAGGCTATGAGCATACCAGGAGCGCTGTTTTGCCTGATGCCGTTGGGCCAGTCACGACCTGCGTGTCCCGAAAAGTCAACAGATGGCTTTTCCAAATCATGTCAAGAAAAATGTCATACAGTTAATTTTCCTGGCGCAAGCGTGAGGTTGATATCCTTCAACTCAAACTCGGACTCTCCTTCGCAATTCACGGCTGTCCGAGTAGAAATAGATGCAGTGGCATTGACGTCATCTTCGGGGCGTGCATTTTCGCTTGCCTGCGGAACAGTAGCAGGGGCAGAAGAGGCCTTGGATTTGTCCGCGTCCTTTTCAGCTGACTTGCCCGAACCGTTGCCAACCCACTTGAATGATCCATGTTCAATCTTGACTTCTTCAGGTTTTGTGATGATGGGCCGCGTGAGACCGCAGACATCGACCGGGACTTCACCTTCATTCAAAAACTTCTTGAGACGATCCACGCTGACTTTGGCCTACACCGCACCGGTGTAAGTGCACCAGCTCATGCCTGGGAAGGTGCGACGAAGAAGAGCTACTCACCTGCGCAAGCATAACCATGGCGTATGGCAGTATGCCTAGTGGCCTTTTCAACATCCCAAACAACCGGATAGCCTATGGCCGAGTGCGTCAGAAATGAGCCATGCTCTATCGTAGCACAGTTGTATACCGTAAATGCAGTGGACACCGAAAGTTCATGTCCAGTGTAAATGTATACAAAGAAAGAGGCCGCCGAAATCATATTCGGTACGACGAGCCATAACATGCTGTAACATATACTTGCATTCCGATCTACATACAGAGAGAAAGAAGGAACAAACAATGAGGATAAACTTCTGAAGCCCAAGCAAAGATGGCCTACTCTTTTTCAACCACTTCATCTCAACTTTCCGTGCCTCCGTGACCTTCTTGATCCATTGACCCTCCCATGCAAAGAATTTAATAAATCTGATCTGTAGAACAGCGCAGTGTTAAAAATGTACGTGGAATCTTTCAACAAAAGCTGCGCACCGATCCGAACATTTCATTGAGAAGTTTCATACGCTTGTCCGTAGCTGCAAGCTTACCTTTTGTGACGCGCATGACCCAATTTGCAAGAAGCTGGGACATGGGCACTGCGATCAACAACGAGACGAAACCTGCAAATGCAGAGATGCCTAGAAGGCTGTGGAAATAGAGCGTATGCACAAAGTGACGATCAGGCGGACATAATATGGGCACTTACCCATACAGATATATGCATGAAATCGTTAACTGTACTGGGGCAGCCTATAGGACTCATGGTCAGGATTGACAGTGTCAAGATGCAAGCGAAGGAGGCATACGTATAGGTTGAAAATGGTCGCTGTTGTATCTTGACATTTTACACTGGCACATCAACGTAAGCAAAAATGACTGCAGATGTTCTTAGAACGCACATATCGATCCCCATCAAGTTGACTATCTTCCCAACATCAGCACCAGCTTCTTTGTCAGTGTCCTCTTCCTTTTTGTCCTTGTTTTCACCCTGAACGTCCGCGTCTTTCTTACTGTTCCCTGCAGGTTTTGGACCAGATCCGGCAGCTTGTGTACCAATGACTGCAGCATTAACCACACCGCCTTGGTCTGTAATTCGGAGTGCTTTATCGTATACAGCAGCACTAAGCTGTGCGCCGATTCGAGCCCCGGCCCTAAGACACGTTAATCAATGGGTTCATAATCTGATTTCCATGTAAAACTGAAGCACACCTGCGAGAATACCACAGATGCTGCACCTCAGCCTCAGCCTGGAGACCATATGTGAACGAGAGGGCAGTGCAGGTTAGCGAAGATTAACCGACCTTCAGGATACCTGCTACTAACATCAAGAAAGTATACAAATACAGTGTGTTCCGGGAGCCAGGCTGTGGGTTCTCTAGGCCTTCCAGAATGCCCCTAGACGAAACTCATGTGAGCATGCATCAGATGAAAGATTGAAAACGGAAAGTTCCTGACTGGAGAAAGAAAGGACCCCCAAAGTCCAGGAGAACGCTAACTTCTGTCAGGCAAAAGTCGAGAATCAAGTCCATGGAATTGGCGCGAATTAGCCGTAACATAAGTCCCCCACTGGGAGGCTGGATGAGCGAAAAGGGTTACCTGCGCAAAGCCTTTATACGTACCTAGTTTGTTTATAGATGGCGAATGTGCTTCTTGTTTTGAGAGTAGGAGAGATATCCCACACATCTTCGTCACTTGCTCTAAGTGTCAGAAAAACACCAGAGTGCCGCATAAATGGCAACGCACTTGAGCTTTTTACTGGATCCCACGACAATGAGTGGGCGGACCCCTAGGAGTATGAAGTTAGCGCCGACACGTCGAAATCGAAATCGATCGTGGCTCACAATGGAAGGACATCCATCCTGCGAGAGTAGTATAATCCTCGGGACTAGGCGTAGGCTAATGAACACGAACAGAGGTTAACTTAAGACGTAGACAAAGGGGTTCACTTGCTATTTTGTTGAGATCCACCAAGGGGCCTGGTATGTTCAACGGGAGGGTAACAACGAGGATCCAAAGAGCGGAGAGTATGACAAGATTAACGCTTTCCGCGAGGAGGACACCTCCTGAAGGTAGAGTGCTATCGGTTGCTCCTGAGATATAAAGCTGACTTCCGAGGCTCAAGGCACCACCGATTAGGTGGAGTGAGAAAAGGGTGAACAAATCGAAAGGCGCTGTGATGGGCGGGCGATGCAAGGCACGAATGAACGCATACACCCATGTGAGTGAGACAAGAAATGGAGTCCACGGTAAGAGCACCAATGACCGGGCGATCAACGCTTGTCGCGTCGCAGGGATGACGTTCAAAACCCCTACAGCAAGCCATGCCACCGTTTCAACTAATGCGAGACTCACAAAAGACACTGTACGCCATCGTGTAGGTGTCTTCTTATCCGCCTTTGGTGCGACATCCTCCTCGGACTGAGGTATCCTAACCGCATCTTCAATTGCAAACCGACGTTCCAATTCCCCCGCTTCTGCAAGCGTGAGCTTAGGCAAAAATGGATCCCGAACGTACGCGAAGGCTTTAGACACAAGACACGGAAGTGGCACAGGTAACGCGACCAGAACAAGTAGCGCAACGAGAGCAATGGGTGGAAGAGTTGCCCACAGTTCCCTAGCGCGGGGGTCAGTTATATCGCCAATACAGATGTGCATGGCTGCTACGTATGGACAATTAAAGGAATTCCGCAATTACAGCGCAGCCTCGGTAGAGGTTCTCTATGAATTGTTGCTCACTAGCGCCCATTACTCGGATCCGGACATCAACCGGTGAGCGGGCTAACCTGGACTCCATTTCATTCTCCGATTACCGTATTCACGTCGTCTAGAATTTTCAAAGTATTCCAGACCAAGTTTCGGCTCCACTACGACTCCCCTTCCAGATACGTCACTTCTCGTGTATATTTAACTATAAATATGGCGCGTTCAGAACAACAAACGATATCTGATCGAGTACCAACAGTTCACCGTCCGAATTCCTTTCGCCTGGAACTCTAAGTCTTCATCGAGTCTACTGAAGTCTTCTCTCATTGAGTCTTATTATTATCTATCGAAATCTTGCTTTATTATTCTTGACACACAACCTCGATAAGGAGTTCATCGCCGCCTGCTTACATAGCCATCAAGCAGGCCGGGAAACTGTCTCCCATCTCCTACACCGACATACTCGTGCCTCTTCCGGCAAGCTTGCGCTCTCAGATCTCAGACATTGGCGAGGTGATGGCCACGGATGACGTCCGCCTCACTGACAAGTACCCCAACGCCTACAGCGACTTTTATCCCAGCGGCACTCCCTGTATCTTCAAGTCTGGCTCTGACTGGCCCGTCCGCAAGGGCCCGCAGGCCCAGGGCATCGAACGTGAGGCCCGCCCAGTCTACGGTCACGCCATTGGGCCTACTTGGCGTTGAGAGCATCTACCAATGCCTCGACTCCACGAGCTTAAACTGGACGTCCATCAACTCCCTCGCCTACGCCAACGCTGGGGAGGCCAAGCCTTTCTGCTCTCTCATCCTCTCCATCGGTGTGAAGCCCCACACCCTCCTCTACGACGCCGCCGTTGCCGCTGCCGCCGTCGTCAAGAAGATCCTCGCCGGGGCTGGCTTCCCCGACATTGAGGTGGCCTTTGTCGAGTCGGTAGTCACTCGTTCCGTCGCTGCCGGCCCCAAGCTCCTCTCGTTCGACCCCCTCCTCGACGAAGTCCCCGACCTGCGAAAACCCTTCACCACCGCTCTCGGTCTCTCCATCGCACCCCTCAGGTACCCCCACTTCGAGGGCACAGGCGCTCTCTTCTTCCGTCTTAGCAAAGAAGACAACCGCACCGCCATCCTGACCTGCGCCCACGTCGCCCGTCCCTCTCCTGTCTACCCCAACACGGCCATGACGCGTAAGAACATAAGCCAGTTTCGTGAGGAGGTCATCGCACTCGGTAACATGGGCTATAACAACGCCGTCAAGGCCATTATGAGCACCATCCGCGACCTCTTACTCTCCATCGACGCCTGGAACAACATGCTTGGCAGGCTGGGGAATCCCGTCCAGGGAGAGCCCACCAAGGTCACCGAGAGGCGCCAGGAGCATGTGGACCTGGTGGCGGGGGCGAAGAAAAAGATCGAGCAGGTGAACGCGTTCCACGACGAGGTAACCAAGCGCCGTACCACCCCTGACCAGCGCGTCATTGGCTTTGTGTTGCACTCCGAGAAGATCGAGGTCTCGGTCGATCCCCACGGTTTCACCAAAGACTGGGCCCTGATCGAGCTATACAACGAGAAAATTGACTGGGCTAGTTTTAAAGGAAACAAGGTCTACGTCGGTACGTCTTTTTCCATATCTTTGTCTCCATCTCGTCTCCATCTCTCGTCTTCCCCACCTCTCGTCGCGTTTTCCATCTCCCGTCTTCTTGTAGCTGACTATTACTTTCTTTCCTCTGCAGGCGGGAACCTCTCGATTGCTGATTTTGGCAATACAATGTTCCCTCAGCCCGCCGACCGAGCGAACTACTAGTACCCCCAGGATGGTCTCCTCCAGGCCTACGGCGTCGTCCCGGACGACGAGATCCGCAACCCCCAGCACCTCGACGTCCACGGTGAGAAGTGCCTGCTCGTGGTAAAGAATGGTTTAACGACGGGGACCACCGTCGGTCGCGTCAACAGTCTTGATTCCTTTACCCGCACCTATGATGAGTGCGGCATCAAGCAAACCTCCATCGAGATCGCCGTCTTGGCCTACGATAAGACGCGTGGGAAGTTTTCCGGTCCTAGCGACTCCGGGTCCATCGTCCTCTCCAGGGATGGTCGCATCGTCGGAATCCTCACCGGCGGCGCCGACGAGACCGATATCACGTACCTCACCCGTACTGGTGGGTTGAGAAGGAGATCAAGGCCAAGTACCCCGACTGCTTCCTCTACCAGGTTGTCGAGTAGGTATGTCGTGAGCTCGACAAGCTCGACGCGCAGCGGACTTTTTCTCCGCGGACCTTTCCTCTCCGTTCCCACTTCCCCCACCACTATGCCACTTCTTTTCTTTTCTCATCTCATATCTTCTCGTCCCTTCTCATCACACTCGCTCCTCCCCCCCCTTTTCCGTCGCGCCTGTCCTATCTATTAGCTCGTCGATGCCGACGTCGTGGATCGCTATTTAGGTTCGTTCATTTATTTTTCTCTTTTCACCTTCAACTAACGCCGTCTATCCTCGATATAGGTGGGGACCTCTCAAGACTCGCCGACTTTGTCGTGTAGGTCCTGGACTATCCTGGTCAGCCCTCGTACGGTATCACGTATTTCTGCATCTCGGACATTCGCAGTGTAGCTTATATGTCGCCTCAATGTACTATTACTATCGTCTCTCGCCTCCCCTTTCTTCCCCATCCGCGCTCTGCGCTCACCCTATGAGTCCCTCATCTAACCCACCAATCCGTCGTTTACGTCTTATGTGTACTTATACTTTGATATGAACAGTGTCAAGTATGTCGTGCTTATAACTTGGGTGTGTGCGTGCGATGAAGCTCGATACCAAAAGGTAACGTTCGACGTGTGGCCCTTGTTGCTCTCGTGATCAAGTCGTGCTTTGTGACTTTGTCTCTGATTTCTCTCGTGTCCTCGCTCACCGACTTCAAGATGGCGACTAAAAGCCTCGTCTCGCAAATCTAAGTACCATCGTCTGGGGGAATTCGGGATACAAAAGCCGACTCGATCCACGTTCAAAGTCTTGGGTACAGCTCCGTCACCGCTATTGACTCGACGACCTAACTCTTTGTACGCCCAAAGTACATCAAAGCCAGCGATATTCTTCGCATGAGTCGGGCCTTACAAACCGGCTGCCATCCACCTCTTACCTCGTACTCTAACGACTCAGTAGAACACGCTAGTCGAACGCTGTAACGCTCGGGCCGCCTCCAGAGTACCATGTATAATGGGTAAGCTTTATCTATGGGCAAGTACAGTGCTAAACCTGCTGTATTTTGTGTAAATTGTGCCAGCTAGAAGTTTCTTCCGTGGTTTAGCAAGTGCATACCTAGCCTGTGCCACCCCTAAATTTGCCCTAAGATTTACTTCACGAAGATATAATGTCGCAGGCAGTCCATAAAGGTACACACAAATTATCAACAGAACTTAAAATCAAGACTTTTCTAAGTAACACATTAGTACCGGAGCTCAGCCTCAAAATTGGCCGTTTACTGACACACTCGTAATGAACCTCTACCGGCATTAACGAGGGTCCTGATTGATTCCTTCGCTATTGCCAGAACAATCGAACGCAAGAGAAACCGCGTGGTCTCAAGGCACATACAAAGCCACCAATCACCCGTAGGTATACCCAGCGAGATTCAAGCAATCACTGAGAAGACTTCAGAAATTTCCATTCCAAACGCGAGAATCGCATAGATGAAAAGCATATACCCAATCCCCACATAACAACAAGATACCAATATCGGCTGCACGGTGGGAGATAGTTAGTAGGCTACCATATGTTGGGAGTCAATCTTTGCCCCCTTTCCCCTTCCGTTGTCCACGAGAGAAGAACAACGTAGTGAATAAGGGGCATGATAATGGAAAGGAATAGTCGTGTATCACGCCAAGCGCCGAGAACCACTTGCCTAGATAAGAACACCCGCAACAACGTAAGCAAACTAGATTGCAAACCAATCAAACGGGATATATGATATACATCATAGAGTCAAACGACCACCGCTTATGCCTTAAGCTGTGCACGGAGGTTGTGCTCGAGGGGACCTTTCTCCCGGATAAACTGAACATACGCGCCATCCCTGCACCATCGTGTAAGCGACAAATAAAGAAACTAGTATCATACACGCACTGGTACACCTTCTTCTCCTCCTTAAGACGCATGTAATCCTCCCGGTTCACGTTTGTGAAACCCCATTTCCGGCTGACAATGATCTTTTGGCGGCCGGGGAACTTGTAACGAGCACGGCGGAGTGCCTCTTGTATGACTTGTGCGTTGGCGTCCTTGCAACGAATGGAGAGAATAATCTGACCGATGTTGACACGAGCAACGGTGCCGTATGGCTTGCCCCACGCCCCGCGCATACCGGTCTGGAGCCTGATTATTCCATATTAACCGGATAGATCATCTTCGCGTTATCAACAGTAAAGCCCACCTATCAGCTCCAGCACAACTCAACATCTTGTTGATGCGGATAACATGGTAAGGGTGCACACGGACACGAAGATGGAATGAGTCTTTTCCAGAAGTCTTCGTAACGTATTTGTTTGCGCAAATACGGGCGGCCTCAAGTGCCTCGCTTGACAATTGCTCGTATTCATCGGAAACAAGGTGACAGCAGAAAGGAAAGTCCTCGACGGATGCCCTTTTGCGGCCAAGATCATAAATACGGATCTAAAACCAAAATATTGATTTACGGGAAAAGCCACCAAAAAGGGAACGAACTATACCTTGGGGTCAGGGACACCACGGTTGTACCTCGACTTTGGGTACGGCTTGTTTTTACAGTAACGATAGCAGCGGGCTGGTCGACGTCCCATTCTAACTGATTCTGTATACAAAGACAGAAACGTCAGCAAGTTCCCTCAAACGTCATCCAGTCTCGCCACAACGCATCCATCCAGATCTCGTCGAATTTCAACCCAAAATCACCATGGATCGCGTGTTGTATCCTCAAAAGTGATAATAAAGAACGTACTCACATTGGGGGTGGGGAAAGATGGCGGTTGCAGACTTGGGGGAAGTCTTTATAAGGCGCGTCGATGCTGACTGAGATTCGGCTGACGCAGCAGGTGCGGAGCTTAAATTTGTTTCGTCATGCAATCAACGTTACCTACAACGTTACATGATTGCACTATAACGCATTTCTTTCTTGCCGTCGAGGAAGTATTACCTATGGGAGATTGAAGCACTAAATTTCTCCCATCAATCAATCCTCCAAGTCGTCGAACTATGGGTGTGCCATCGTACTGAATCAGCCCAGAGGTCACAGACGTTTAATCTTGATTTCTCCACATGATCTTATCTGTTTTGTTCTACCGCGTTCGGTCGCACCCTGCGCTGCACCATGGATGGATTAATTCTCATTTTTTACCGTCATTTACCCTGGATGCTCTGACATCTAACTCTAGCTCTACTTTGCTTGCTACAATTAAATTTCAAATTATACCCTAAAGAACCTTGACCTGAAAGGAAAACCCTTGGTTTAATGTGAAGTTTAGAATTTCACATAATGTGCCACAATAGGAATCCTGGAGTTCTCCATGAAGACTCGCTTCAAAAAAGCATTATGAACACCAGGGCTGGGCCATTATGATTAAATTAAAAAAAATTGGCATAATTAATTGTAATCATAATGGTTATGCCCTCTCTAAGACAGTTAATTAATCATATGTTTATTATAATGTAATGTAATTGTAATTTAATTGTATTTACAGCGCTTTGCAAAGCATAAGGCGCCGGTGGAAATTTGCCTCCCAGATTACAGTCCACAAAGATAAATGGCTACATCAATGAGTAACAGAATCAAACATTATAAAGTGCGCAATTATGGGCCATTTGTTGGCTAAAATATGATCAACTAATGCAGAGGATTGGTTGAATTTTCAATTGCAGAATGTTCTGAGGCATGTTCTCACTGTGGGAGTTCTGGGAGAGCCCTGGAAAGGCTCACATATTGACATTGTGGATATAATACATGTAAAAACAGTATCCAGGGTGCATACATGTGGCTGTGGGGAGGAGATGGGTGTTGTTCAGAGAGAAATACCTTACTTCTGGTCTCCTGGTTCACCCCAGCCACTAAATAATCTGATTTTTTGCCATGTTAGAGGTATTATATGTATATCACAGTTCTAGCACTCACCAAGGGTTCACATGTGTGCTGCGCCACATGCACCCCTACGTTCGTGTTGCACGTGCATGTTGCAGAAATCACGTGACTCACATGATCTCCCCTTTGCGTTCATTCTGCTTCCAACTCAATGATGGACAAGGATATCGTGCAGCCACAGGCTAAGGTGATCCTTCACCTTCTGAGGAGGGACACACCTGTGGGTGGTGAGCAAAGAGGAGGACAGCCTGAAGAGGCCTTGGTTCCCAGGAGGCATACCACAGAGCATCGTCATCGTGACGGGACTTGGAGTCGGAGGCCTGGTCAGGGAATGAGGCAGAAATTGTCGGCGAACCGACAATGGCCTGGCATATGACAAGGATTACAAGGCGGAGGATTTGTCTGGGCACAGCAATGACAATAACCCAGGTCTCGAGTTTCCTTCTAGCCCCCCAGGAGAGAAGGATGCACAGGATGTGCCTGGGCACGCAACTGGAGTCTCTAGGTCACCTTCCATGTCACCTCTTTGGCCAGCGAAACGAGGCAGGGGGGGAAGGTCCACACCATCTTGCCCAAGATGAAAACGACACCTGCGGCGCAGAGCAGTGGGAAAATGTCAGGTCCAGGATCAAAGATTGTGGTGTTATCAGAAGGTAAGTGGCTTGCCTGTGGGTAATGAGATGGGTTCACGGCTGATGGGAGCATTCTCACAGTGATAACACTGCTCGTCCCTCTGTTTACTCGAGAACGCAAACAAGCGCACACCAGTGAGCAAGGTTAGTACATTCGAGGCCATGACATCTGAGGTCCACCAGGCCATGGGGTGTGAGGACGTCCCTACAAAACCAATGCTGATGTACAAGTTGTTTGGGGCCACAAAGAACTCCAGCGCAGACTGCCTGCTTGATGAGGCTGATTGGCGCAACCTCATCAAGAGGGTGGAGGAAGGGGGAGGCCAAAAAGCTGGAGGCGGTCGTGTATATTGTGATCACCAAGAAGGTAGGCCTACGTGTTTGTAAAGTGAAAGCTGAGCTGACTGTCATGGCAGTACCTGGCTGCCCTGATGCTCTACCTCAAGGGAACGAAGGTGTCTGGCAAACATAAGCATGTCAAATCTCCTCCCCTGGACCTGTCCATGGAGGGTCCTGACCAGGGACTCATTGAGAATGCCATGGTTGACAAGTGGTTCTCGCAGTTCCAGATAGCTTGGGATTGTCAGGCCTGTGGGACCTGGTGCCTGGCAGCGCCGGGGTTGGGCCACCAAGTCCTCTCATCAACGCTAGTGTTGCCACGGTCCAGCTTTAAGCCGACTCTTAAGCTGCAGCCGGACTGAAGCAACGGCTTTCTAACAGCTTGGGCTTCAGCTTGAGCTTTGGGCTTGATTTGAAGCTGGTCTGAGCCGGGCTGTGGTCATGGGTGGTGCCACAACCACACCGGAAGTCAATACTTCCTATGCGGCTGTGTCACTGCCGCACTGTGGTGGGTGTTGTCACCATCGAGTACAGCAATGACAGCCCCATTGTTGGGGCATACCATTGCGCCAACAACGGTAATGGTGCCACAACCACACCAGAAGTCGATACTTCCGGTGCGGTTGTGTTGTCACCGTCGACAGCAGCACGGCCCTGTCGTTGGGGCAGTGGTACTGCCCCAACGACGGTAGTGGTGCAACCACATCAGAAGTATTGACTTCCAGTGTGGTTGTGTTGCTGCCGCTGTGACAGCACCCACCACAGGTGTTGTCACTGGACTCGACAATGACCCCATCGTTGGGGAAGCATGGGTGCTGCCCCAACGATGGTGGTGGTGGTGGTGCACGGCGATGTACTGTTAATGCGTGCTGCACCAACGGCAGTGGCTGCCACTGTGGCTGGCGCTGCCACAGCGACGCCATGGCGGCCAAGCTGCATCTGCAGCCTCAGCTAGCTGCAGCTCACACCAGCTAGCCAGCTAAGAGCTGTTGGCTGGCTAGCTGGTCTGAGCCACAGCTAGCTGAAGCTTCGGCTGCAGCTCAGGATTTTCACCCCGGCTTTTCGAGCTGCAGCTGTGGCTCAGCTAGCCATTAAGCCAGCTAGCCAAGCCGTGGCAACACTAATCAACACTGCTCAAGTCATGGGCTTACAGTCTGGTGAGTGACTGGAAGAACACCTTACTCAACTCCACCGCTGACTGCTGGGCAGGCCAGCAACACACCCAAGGTCACACTCGCATGCCCACCAGTGGAGGAGTTTGAGAAGTTCTTCAAGACAGCCGGGTGTGCAGGAGGCTCCACAGCAGCAGCAGCACCTGGGGGCCAACCTGTGGCAGCTGTGCCCAGTGTGCCTGTGACTGCAGGCCCATCATATCCATCTTATCCACCCCCCTTCCCATATGGGCCATATGGATACCCGCCATTCGGGCCTCCGCCGGTTGGATTTTATCCAGGTGCACACCCCGGGGTTCCTCTGGGAACCCCACAGCGCATGGCTGCCCCTGGGGCCTCCTCATCCCCACTTGTGGTTAGTGGGGATGAGGCCGGGCCTGTGTACCCAGAGTGCACGGACTTCATGACCGCACTGGCCGTTTTGCACCCCAAGCGTGCCTTGGAAGTGCATGTGGGTGTCTTTGAGCACCATGGGTTCATGTACATCAATGAGGTACTCCGCCTGACCCCGATCGAGCTCACAGCGGCACCATACTCCATAGTGCATGGCACAGCACTGTTCATCCATGGAGCCATGGAGAAGAAGACTCACCTCATAGACAAGCAGTTCAGGCATGCACAAAAGGGAAAGGGAAGGGCATATTAAATGTAATTTACTAGACTACAACAGTGGTACAGAGCCTAGTTACTACAATATGACCAACTTTCATACATAGTGAGAATGTTGGAACCACCCCCGGGAATCTGTTCTCCCAACCTCTTCCACAGCATGATACAAAAAGTTGAATGGTCGATCTTCCATGCCACTCTCCATGGCACTCTGGAACTGCAAGGCATTCTGGCACAGGAATGCCTTGTACACCAAGAAAAACTCTTCGATCAGATTGTAATCAGGGGAGTATGGTGGGAGGTATACCAGTTTGATCCCCCTGCAGGCTATGTCAGTGTGTAATCATCACACAAATGGCAAACTCACCTTGCCATGCACACCTCCTCCACCTCAGGCACATGGTGGATCTGGCAGTTGTCCATCACTAGCACACTGTGCTTTCCCGGGTACAGATTCATTAAGTCCGTGAGCTCCTTGACATATCGCACAAAGTTAGCTCCATCGTAGGAGCCCTTGATGATATCGCTGTGGAGGATTCCCCCAAGGGTGAGTGCTGGAAGCACAGAATATCTGCCAATGAGACAAGAAGTGAGACCATGCGCATCATCCCAACTAAGGGCTCACTGTTCCCTGCGCACAAAATAACTTGAGACACATGCTCACGTCCCCCAGGAAGACCACCCCATTAGCCTGTCCACCACCTTGAGGTTGACACTGCACTCATCAGTGAAGACCAAGCTCTCGGGGGTCTCATCTGCCATCAAGAATTGAAAGGCAGTACGAGTCTCCACACAGTGTTCAAGGGCAGCCTTTGAGAGCTGGTAGTTTTGATGATGAGGCATGCTCCCATTAACAAAGGCTCGCACATCACTTACCTGCTTGGATGTCATCCCCAGTCTCTTCAACATCCTGCAGATTGTTGCCAGAGACACGCTTATGTCGTACTGCCATCCTAGCTCATCCTGAATCCCGTCCAGGTAAATGGCCGGCCGTTGTTCCAAGAGTGTAAACATGACCTGCGAGTGTCAGACAATCCCACTCCAAAACCTGTATGCTCACCTGTATCTGTTCAGTGCCCATCAAGTGTGCCCTTCCAAGTTTCTTGGGTTCCTTTACCACCGCACCGATCTCATCCCATGTTTGGAGCACCCTCTGAACCATGTACAATGGCATATTTAGGTCAATGGTGATTGCGGTGGGAGACTTGAGCAATGTAAACCTCTGGTAAACGACCAGTTGTTTGACCTCCTGGCCATAGCATTGTCGCTGGACAACTTGTGCTTGCATCGGAAGTGGAACAAACACAAAGGGGAGATCACGTGAGAAAGGGGAGATCACGTGAGAAAGGGGAGATCACGTGAGAAAGGGGAGATCACGTGAGTCACGTGATTTATGCGACATGCACGTGCAACATGAATGTAGGGGTGCACGTGGTGCAGCACACACGTGAACCCTTGGTGAGTGCTAGAACTGTAATATACATATAATACCTCTAACATGTCAAAAAATCAGATTATTTAGTGGCTGGGGTGAACTGGGAGACCAGAAGTAAGGTATTTTGCTCTGAACAACACCCATCTCCTCCCCACAGCCTAACCCCACATGTATGCACCCTGGATACTGTTTTTACATGTATTATATCCACAATGTCAATATATGAGCCTTTCCAGGGCTCTCCCAGAACTCCCACAGTGAGAACATGCCTCAGAACATTCTGCAATTGAAAATTCAACCAATCCTCTGCATTAGTTGATCATATTTTAGCCAACAAATGGCCCATAATTGTGCACTTTATAATGTTTGATTATCTCTGTTACTCATTGATGTAGCCATTTATCTTTGTGGACTGTAATCCAGGAGGCAAATTTCTGCCAGTGCCTTATGCTTTGCAAAGCGCTGTAATCACCTAATCAGTGGAATCAGTGGGTATGTAGAAATTTCTGCCTTCTCCTTCTGCTACTCCTTTCCACTGACAGTATGAAAATAGTTGTAGCTGAGCAGGACATCTAATGAGACTTTTGGAATCCCACAGACCATATTCATATATCCCCTGTGGCCTATATCAATGGAATATCCATGGATACCTGGGCAATTTACATATAACTATCATGCTAGTGTTGCTGCAGGTTTGGCTCAGTTCCAGCTAAACCGAGAGCCAAGCTGAGTTTTAGCTAAACCAAGCTGGATTATTTTCAAGCCAGCTGCACTTTCTCTAAATGGCTCAAATGAGTGTCTTTATTTACATTGTATTTAATGTCCTAGAATAATTGCAATGGATACAAAGAATCATATTCTGTAATAAAATACTCTTTAACTGCTCTTGGGAATAATCATTGGCTCGTCAAAGTATCACGGCTCAGCTTGTAGCCATTGGGATTGAAGCTGGCTTGTCCTGGGTCGGCTTGGCTTGGAACCAAAAACAAGCCGCGGCAACACTATATCATGCAAAATCCATATCCATGATCCTTGCAATATGGGTAAGCATAATGCTTGTGAGTTCTCATGAAGAGTAGGACATCTCACTAGTTCCTCTCTGTACTTGTGTTTCCCTTATTTGCAGTCATTGATACTTGTACTCTCAAGTTTAGGGAAGATATTGACCAAATCCTGTATTTATACTTGTACTTGAAAGTCAAAATATGAGTATATACTCTCAAAAGCTCATACTCTAGCATTGAAGAGTGAGTTTCACAAATCCTGCCTTTGCTACCATGAAAGACCCACTGGCATGATACACCAACACCAGAGATGCACAAAAGATCATGGAATATCTGAGATGACAGGAAGCCCAAAGTGACCCTGAATCACAATCAACAAAACTAAACAGCTGAAAACTAGGTTAAACATGAATATTTGAATTGCAATGACAGGTCCACAAAAGAAGTGTTATCTTTCCCATCTCACATGTATGTGAAGGTTATGAACATCAGTCACAGTTGAAATGAGATAACAAATTGTAAGTATAGTCCAGAGTCCAGACTACTGAGGACATAATCTTTGATTATGATTAATTACACACCCTACAATGTATTATAATCATAATTTAATGTAATTTAATGATATATATTTAGTCTCATATGATTATATGAAACACTGTAATATAATGTATTTAATCATATTTAATATTTTTTTAAATCATATGTAACAATTATTGTGCCCAGCCCTGATGAATACTACACAGTTTCCAAAACATGGACCCTTATTTCTCTTGAAAACATGAGGAATAAAAAACCATCTGGCATCTAATAACAATAGCTTCACGTATACTGCATTTTTTTTCCATAAGTTCAGAAGAAAGATATTTTATTGACATTGTAGTCACTACCGGTGTAGTACCTTAAAGGCTCTGTTCTAGAATATGGATCAACCTCTTATAGTCCCCTTTGCAGGAGATCTTGTCGAAGTGGTGCCACCCGAGGAGTCAAGTTCTGCCTTCAAGACTTGTGGTTCAGGAACGCACAAGTGACAAAAGTGGCATGAAATGTGATTGATCGACTTCCTCCTAACAGCGAAAATTCGAAGGCAGAGCCAAGCACCTGACAAGGTTCCAAAACATCTGTGGCATTTTTCAAAGTGGAAAAGCATACATGAGAAACAAGAATAGGTAGTGAATAAAAGCGGGGGTGTACAATATTATTGATCTCAGTGTAGACACCACGCGCCATAGACGTACTCTTCCATAGGGATTGTGCCTTTGTTGGAGGCATTCTTCAGAGTAGACCTTAATATTTAGTCTGAAGCTCCCCTCACGTTTATCATGATGTTTGAGGGAAGAACTATTAAGCCTTGGTTTCACCTCATAAAGATCATCTGGATCCAGAGTTTGTCTTGTTTATTATGGCAGTGAGACCTGTGTTGGAAGCCCCCAGTAAAACCTGGCACAGAAAAAGACTTGAGACGAAGAAAGGGGGAATTGCAGAGGGACCTCAGATGAAAGGGGCATCTGTTAGGGAGCAGAATCGGGCACATTATTCAAGAGCGTATGAAATGCTTTCAGATGGGGGCCGAGAGCAGGGGATCAGGAAGCTCAAGATCAGGTGGTGGCGGGAGCAGCTAATCCACAAGAAAAATAATGAGTCCTCTCTTGCTGTTATACCGGTTCAGCCTGTTTCTCTGTAGTCCTATGGACAACGTAACTAGGGCTTCATGGTCGTCCTTAGGAGTGAGGCACAAATCTTCTTGAAAGAGAGCATTGTGAAAAGAAGAAACCAACGATGCAACTCAAAAGAAAGACAGACATGTGAGAAGTGGTATCAGGGCCACGGCGAGTCTGACCTGGCTATATACTGGCCACCTGAGGATGTTTGGATCTTAAAGAAAAAAATAAGGCATTAGTTCACTCCAAAATAATACGGTGGGATTGAGTGGAAGACAGACTTAAACATCCTTGCCTATCCGACTCATTAGATGAGGGGACGGAACAGAGGTCACCGTTATGCTCACATTCCTCATCCAATGCAAATACTTTGTTTATACTCTCAAAGGATTTAAAAAGTGGTTCTAAGTGAGCACAATTTTGTTTAGGTGTCCTAACCATGAGGCTCTGCACATCACATACACAAATGTTAGAATCTAACACCTTAGCGTAAATGACACCTTAGTAAATGCATGTGTCAGCCGGTACGAATTGACGTGAACCAGAATCTATAAATAAGACAATTTACATAACTCACTGGCACTGGCTTGTATCAATCTATATATTAAAGTTCCTTGGTGGGTGGTGGGCGTTTTTAGGCACCCAAAATTGGTCAGCTCAGAGTTTGAATGTTCCTGAGGCTCAGAGCAGCCCCACTAAAACTAGGAAAGAAAATCAGGAAAAATCAAGGAAAAATCAGGGAGGCCATCTGGACCTGGCTCCTTGCCTGAGCTTACCCCAGGAAAATAACACTAATCCCAAGGCAGTGTCTTCCCAGGCAAGTTTAAGGTTAGGGTTTGGGGTTCAGAGGCAGCCTGGAGTGTCAAAATGAATATAATGAGAATCTGAATGAATCAGACAATAATCTATCTGAATCGGTGAATCAGAATCAGAGCTTAATAATTCAAATCAGATAGATTGATCTCACTCCAACTCTGAACTGGCCAATCTGATGAACCAGCTAATCTGACTCTGAACCACTGCAGCCAATCTGATTCCAAATCCAACAATCCAACTCCAAACCAGCCAATCTGATCCTGAACTGGCCAACCCAATTCTGAACTCAATATGATGCTGATCTGGCTGGTCCAACTCAAAACTGGTCAATCTGACTTCAAACTGGCCCAATGATCCAATTATGAATCAGACCATCTAACTCCAAACCAACCAAACCGAACTGGCCAATTTAACTCTGAGCTAGGTGATCCAACTCTGAACAGTTGCTTTATATCAGTGCTGATGTGGTGTAAGTACATGCACAAGGGTGATGCGAGATGCCTCTAATCTTAAGTCTACACAATGTACATGAGCTATCTACTTACCACACATACAGGTGATAGGCACCCATAAGATAACAGTTTGACACTATCTACAAATCAGGGCATTGCATGAGTAACAGGAACTGTAATGCCATACTGTGAGGGTAGCTGAATTTATCCTTGGTCAGAACAATCAGATATCAGAATACTCAGAGAATCTGGAGATGTCAAAAGACTTGGAGAACCAAAAGGACTAGAGATGGGACTACATGGGCATTGGCTTCAACTTATGGGTTGCACCCTCTTGGATTTCTGGTACCCTGGTATTTCAGACTTCTTGACAAGTTGGAATTTGGAATGACATTTTAGTCAGATCTGTATAGAGATCAATGATAAGACAAGTCAAGATTTAACTGAGTATATGGAAGAATACAGAATATTTGGAGATGCAGAATAATCAATGCAGAAGAAAGAGAAGTAATATCGAGGGAGGATGGTGCTTTGCGGGAAAGTGGAATTTGAAAATTGGAAGTAGGATAGGAATAAGTATTTGATTGAGATGTCAAGATAATGATCAAGTGTATATGTGCATATACACTTGGGGCATTATATGTAGTGTAGCATCAAAACTACAAATGACATAAGGAAGAACAATCAGAACAATCAATATACAAGCTAAAGAAAAGCTTGGTTAGAAAAGTGTATTTAAAGGAATATGCAGAATTCCAAATCGGGAATGGAAAAGGTAAAGATACGTGACATGAAATACCAAAACAGAGTGAATATGGAATCGGGGTAAAACATACAGGTATAAGATTGAAGATGGATCTTGACTAAGAATGTTCAAGTATGAGATTTGGTTAAACATTTAGGCATAAACAGCCACAGATAACAGGTATACCTATGAAAAATATGCAGATTCCTGCCGGTATCTGTGGGTATCTGTGAAAAGTGGGGAGTACATGTTTGGTGACTCACATACCCACAGATATGGTATCCAAGAGTTACGAGTATGGGTAGGTACATACAAGGGGCCCTAAATCAGACTGCATGATGCTCACTGATATCCATCAACCAAATGAACATGATAGCTATGCATGACTCACACAGCAGATATGTGTCTTTGTGTTACAGAAGAAAAGTAAGTGGGAAGTGTCATGCTGCATACTCCCCTGGAGTCCAGCATGATGTAGAATAGAGCATAGGTGTCAGCATATGGCCAAATCAGGCCAATATATGTTCCCCTTGCAGTAAGGCTCTCAACAGGTTGCAGGTTGCATAGGGTTTTCCTGCAGATACCTATATTCATACCCAGGAGTAATTTAGTTGCTGGGTTAGCCTGTTTAATTAAATATCTATTTTCTGTTTACAGAACCCAACCAGCCAAAATAAACACAAATAAAAAATTACCCACAGGTCATACAGATATGGGTACCCAGGATCTATTTAAGTGCCAGGTCATGACTTGACCCAAGGGTTCTCACGTACCCTTACCCACAGGTCTAAGCCATTGAGAGCCTTAGTGTGATAAACCACCATCATTTGAGGCAGAGCTTGCCAGTACAAGTGGCCAGTCCAGAAAATCCATGTCTAAATCAGACAATCCAGTCAGAAATCAGACCATCTGTCTCCAAATCAAACAATCTGTCTCTGAATCAGAAAGCAGAAATCAGACATTCAAATCAGATTTGAACAATCTCCAAATTGAACAGTCTGATTCTGAACTGGAGGGTCCAACTCCCATGTGAACAATCCAACTGGCAACTCTGAACCAGACAATACAAGTCCACTTTGAACAATCCAACTCAAAAAAAGACAGTCTGAAATTTGAATCCAACAATCCAAGGCACTGTTGGAATAGACCTGTGAGTCCCTATGTTTGATCTTGGTCAATTCTATGTCACAGTCTCTTTGGGAACCAATTGGAAAAGGGTAAAACCGCTTCTCAATGAAGATGCTGTAACAATGAATATTGTATATAAAGATGTTCTGCTTCATCCATCACGAGTAAGTGAGACTTGATATGATATGGCACTATGGCTGACAGAGTGTTGGTTTAGGATAATGTAGAAAACAAAACAAGTGTTAGTGAGGCCATATAGAATGTGATTTTATATGCAGAAAAAATGCCAAGCTTTAGCAAGGCCATGTAGCTGTGTAAAAATATAATTTTGACTATATAAAAATCCACCAAATTCTAAACAGGGTGCCGTGAGAAGCACGGGTTACTCATCTAGTAACACAATATGGGAAGAAAGGGTTATAAGACGGCATTTTCAGTTGTTCCGTGGGGTATCTGACAATTGTGTAGGTGAAAGGAAGCCATAAAGCCACTGCAGTACGTTGAAATCATATAGCATTGCAACTTTCTCTCTGAATAAGTATATTCTGCATCTTCCCGCGCTGGATTAAGAAAAACTTGAGTCTGAAGTTGTCTGTGTTCTTGGGAGAAGTAAGGGAGACTCTTCCTAACTGGGTTGCACAGGGTGTCTGAGTCGGGAGTCATCGAGCACGACAACAGGTCATCATTAAATGTCACGAGTTTCTCGAGAGGTCAATTCCAAAAGACTTGGACCGTCCAGTTTTCTAACGCCACCATATACTTCTCTCCTCTCCTCTGGGGATGACTTCACTTCCTTATATACATACGGCCGCAGCTACAACATTCAAGTAGCGTGTCAGAAACAGATCATATGGAACGGTGTTTTTGCACGTACCGGTGAATTTATGATAGCTTCAATGGCGGGAGCAACGAAGTATCGCACTTTCTCATCAATAATACGATATTTTGCCTTGCCGCTAATAACATGTCGACCTGGCGCACCGGTGCGGTGACCACCAGGTAGAAAGGCCGCGCGCGTGCCTAGTATACAGAATCAAGAATTGAAATCAACGGAACCCTATATAAACACACCTTTATAGAAGTCTTTGTTCCCGCGTTTTGGTGTTAAGGGCAATCGAGAGGCTTTGCTGAACCTCACGAACGTCGGAAACATGGCCTGAGCGGAGTTTCATTTGCAATTTGCCATGCCTGGAAAGCAACCGAAAGGAGGCGCGAATAAAGGTTACCGTGGCAAGAGCAAAGGTGCCAGAGATCGGAAATATTCAGAAAATAGGCCTGCTTCTGCTATTGACCATGGAGGAAAGGAAGGAGAAGAGGGGGGCGAGGACGGTGATGGTGCGTGCTATTAACACTGATTACTGTGTTGCTACCTAGCTAAGAGCATATGATAGATGCTCTGATTCACATAATAAATGTTCCTGTTGCAATGTGGGTGAGTCTCTTGTACATTGCCCCAAGGTAAAATCCGATCAAGCATAGGACTTTGATCACTGTGACCCGCGAAGATGTAGTGGCAAGAAATTGTCTCGATTAGGGCTTATCAAAGACTTACGCATTGGCCAGCGATTTCGTGGTATTGTGGTGACGTTCGTCTTAATTATGTTGCTCTATCTACCAAGTAATGATTCATCCCACAGCCCTGAAGGCAAGCAACCAGTTTCACATGCTGACCGCGCAATCATCGGAGAAGCTGGCCTCGCAGTCGTAGAATGTTCTTGGGCTCGACTGAGTGATGTACCATTTTCCAAGATCCGTTCTCCACACGAACGGCTCCGTGAGTTGATTATTCTCCGACATTCCTCAGCCTCATGCGCGGTATACTGACTGATCTTGGGCAAGCTTAGTACCTTATTTAATTGCCACCAACCCGGTGAACTACGGAAAGCCATGGCGGCTTAACTGCGTTGAAGCACTAGCTGCTGCCTTCTATATTACTGGGTTTGACCAATATGCTGAGACGCTATTAGAGAAATTTTCTTGGGGACATTCGTTTTGGGAGGTTAACCAGTGCGTATTCAATCTCAAGGATCAAGTTTCAACGCGATCATATATTTTCAGACACTTAATAGAACGCTATCGCACTTGTGAAACTGCGACACAAGTATCCGAAATGCAGGAACGAATCATCTCTGACGCTGAAGCTGATTACGAAGAAAGTCGGCGTAGAAGTAGGTCTTTTATTTCTTATTTCCAGAAAACTGTTTTCTCAACTATTTTGTAGCTCGCGAGGATGAGGATGGCGATCTGTTGATTGCAAACCCAAATCACGCGGGGCGTTCGGAGACGGAGTCTGATCTTGATGAAGACGCTAGTGTTTCGGACGGTGAAGATATTCAAGATCTTGAGCATGGGATAACTTCGAAGCTTGTCCTTGAATAAAGCTTGTATCCATGACGATATATCTATTTCATTAAGTAGAGCCTGTGACCACTGACAAGTATGAAATGTTCGCGTGGGAATAAAATCCCGTATGATCACGTGACACGACACGGTCAAGTTCGAACCGAATTCTTTCCGCCTCAGTCTACGCGTGCCTCCATGGCTGCTAAGGTCAAGGTTGCAGCCCGTCTTCGACCTTTCATTAACACCGAAAATCCTGACACCGCTGTCATTGTCTCCCCGGCGGATGGCTCTATATCTATTGCGAACCTCCGCAATGCGAATGAACGCTTCAAGTTTTCCTTCTCGTCCTGCTATGACCAATCTGCATCTCAAGAGGAAATATTTACGAAGGATGTGAGACCACTAGTGGATCATGTTTTCAATGGATTAATGTACGTGGCCTGTTCTTTGTCTGGCGACCATGGAGATATATTGGACGTGCCGCTGGTTAAGGAAGCCTGGCCAGACGCATCCTTTGTCCTTATATTTTATATGTCATTCTACACAAATATGTATTCACGGTGAATTTAGCTGCACAGTGTTTGCCTATGGCGTTACTAGTTCTGGTAAGACTCATACCATCCAGGGCAACACTGCCGAACCAGGAATTATTCCACGCGTAGTAAAGGCAAGGATATCTGATATTCAGGATTCAGTCTCTTACTGATATGCGGAGCGCTCGAAGGCTCTCATTGATCAGAAGAATCAGTACCCCCAAGGCACTATCTCTCTTTCCGTTTCTTATATGGAAATATATAAAGACGAGGCATACGATCTTTTGGTCCCACGAGAGAATGTAAAGTGTCTTAAACTTTTTCTTTCTACTGAACTCATTCCAGCGCCTTTTTAGGCCCCCAAATTGCCTATTAGGGAAGATCCTAGCGGGAAGATCGTAGTCGCAAATCTCTCCGACAAGCCCATTGCGTCTGTTCAGGATTTTGATAGAATATTTTCTCCTGCATGCAAATCTCGCTCAACAGGAGCGACGAACCTTAACCATGCGTCGTCTCGATCTCATGCCGTGCTGGCAATCACGGTCACCAAAGTGGACGCTCTCGAACAAAAAGGTACTGCCTATCTTATGGCTGTCTTATTGTGGATCTCAACGACCATGAACAGTGTTGACAGGAAAGATCAATTTAGTGGACTTGGCAGGCTCGGAGAACAACAAGGTCGGTACATTCCAAGTTAACATGCCATCTTCAACAGCTAATGTTCACACATAGTTGACTGGGAACGACCCCGCAAGAATGGCCGAGTCTGCAGCTATCAACAAGAGCTTGACAGTTCTTGGCCAGGTTGTTCATGCTTTAAATACCAACGCTGTCCGTCAATTACTTGAACGTTCTATTCGATGAACTGACACATCTCGCTTAGTCTCGAATACCTTATCGCGACTCAAAACTTACACGTATTCTTCAAGATGCTCTCGGGGGTTCTTCTCTTGGTCTGCTTATTTGCAATCTAGCACCAGGTATGAAGTTCAGGCAAGATACCCTCAATACGCTCAAGTTAGTGCCCGTTGCCCGTTCCATGTGTCTGTTGAGTCTGACAAACATTATTTTTTAAAGTTTCGCTTCCCGCACAAAGGAGATCCAAAACCAGCCAACAGTGAACGAAAGAGGTGAGCATATTCTGATTGTACGCACGTTATATCATAAGTTTATTCCCGTAGATACCCGGCCACCCCCCAAACTCCACTTTGCAGCAGTAGCTCAAGCACCTCCACCTGCCCGCCCTGCCTTTATCCCCCGCGCCATTCCTGGACCATCTCGAATGTCAATGGGCGGCGGCGCAAGCTATCAGACCTTAGCAGCGCCCAACGCTGGAGCTTTCGGCTTCAATGCGACTGGACGATACTCTATTGGAGGCGCAGAACGTATCATAGAGGCCAGCCCGACACCCCAACTACAGGAGCAAGCAGACATTGATGCCAAGGTAGGGTCCCTAAAACTACATCGCAATTTGAGGCTGATTTTCGTGAAGATCTCTCGAGCTGTTCAACAAGAAGTTGAACGTCGACTTGCAGAACGGGAAGCCCAAGAGCAAGAAAGGTTTGCTGAGTTTGAACGCCGAGAACGGGAACGAGCGACAGAGCGTGAACGAGTGGAAGATGAGCAACGGGCGTTGCTGATGAAGAAACATGATGACCTGAACAAGCTATTGAAGAAAACATTACGAAAGGCCGAGAAAGAAAAGTGGGTATTCTTTGTCACAAAATATTTCCTCGTACATGACGCTTGTCAAGTAGCCAAAAAATGTCAGGTGGGGCTGAAAGCGAGAAAGTAATCAGTCCGAAGAAATCCAAGAAGCTGGCTATGGCGTATGTTTCTCTGGGCCGAGATTATTTGCAGAGGTAACTGTTACTGTAAAAGTTTTGACTTCTCTAACGTCCACGCAGCAAAGAGCCAGATTACAATGGTGCTCTGAAGCTATGGCAGCAAGCCGAGACATACGTACCGGAGAACAAGGCATTGAAGAAACGGTTAGTTCTTTACGTTATCATCTCTCCCGTCTCGTTCAAGCATACCTCTAGAATTACAGAGTTGCAGATCGCAATCCGCGAGGGAGTAACTTACCGGCTTGGCAAGCGTCAAAAAGGTTTGCTACACCATGTCGAATCCCCCGTCTCAGGGTCGCCATCCGGATCGCGAGACCACAAAGAGAGCCACAAATTAAGACGAAAGGCAAGGCTGGCTTTGGCAAAAGATCGCGGAGAACTAGATCCGTCAGCACTACGGACACCATCGCCGAGGAAGGCGAAGAGCAAGAAGGATGTATTCCTTCAGGATAGTGATGATGAGTTGTTGGTTTCGGAAGGATGCTAGCTTATATTCGTGTATTTCTCTGTTTTTCCACCTTTTATTGGTTCTTGAGTTATAGACAGTGATCTTGCAGCCAAATTCATGGGATTATATTTCGATTCGGAGCGGCAGAAACAATAAATTAGTCGACCACTTTTCTGCGGAATTCACTAGAACATGTAGAAACCTTTAGAAAATAACCTTAAGAAAATCTTCGAAGCCTACTTGATCATGCATCACCTGCATTAGATCATTCATTGCCAAATCATAATAAGGGTATCTATATTTTCTGCCTAGCTATTCTACATACAGCAACAGCTAGCACATCTAAAACCGATAATAGAGGACGTGGGTGCATAATTTGCCTACCGAGGCGTTCCTGGCAAGGATACAGTAAAAGGGGAGGAATACATAAACAGGTTGCGTATGTGATGTTTGTGGATGAGACATGAAATTTACGCTAGGATGTATGTTTGCCATATTCGACATACGATGGTGTGAGAGGGATGTTTTCGGAATATGATCATGTCGTGTCATTTTGCCGCTTCACAGAGTGAAGCTGACGCCGCTGTCACGGAAAGAAGGGTCGCGTCTGGTCGCAGGTCCAGGAAAGAGCTGTGCAACACATCCAAGTGAGGATCATTTTGCCACCTGCACCGAAGTTCGATAACTTACCGCATGTCGGAGACGCTCTTCTGCTTCGGCCGCAGCTCTGCGCTGCTCCTCCCCGGCGGCCCACACAGCTCTGATATGTGCCTGTGCTTCTTTCGCTTGATCACGTTCATCCTCGACTTCTTGAACCTTGTTTTGAAGAGCACGTTCTCGGGCGGCTGCTCTATCTGTAGCGTCCTGCATTTCTGCACGAATGGAATTCGACACGGTCTTCGCATTCTCCAATTCTCTGTCCTTAGTACTGAGCACAGCTTTAGTAGTTTCATGTTGCGTCTCCACGACTCGGAGCGCTTGGCGCGCGCTCTCGAGGTCTGCCCGGGTGGTCTGCAGCTGTGCATTTGTCATGTTGAATAGTCTTCCAGAGTTTTGAAGTTCGGCGTTCGTACTTCTCAGGTTTAGATCGGCCTCGTTGAGACAAATTTGAGTTTTGGAAAGTTCGCTGCACGTTTCGTTAAGTTGACGTCTCGTAACATCGAGATCCTTATTTGATTCTTGGAGCTGGTTCCAGACTGTGCAGAGATCACCCTGAATGCCTCTCAGTTGAGCATCTGTCACCCCAAGAAACGCCTGTGTATTTTGAAGCTGATGGACGGTAGCTGTGAGCTGAGCAGCTAGCTGCACTCCCTGTGCGCGCTCTCGGTCGCGTTCTTCATTAGACTTGGCCAGGTGCATCGCCAGCGCTAGGATTTCATCGTTCAGAGCGGTGGCTTCGTCGGTACGCTGAGCAAGGTCCCCAATAAGTCGCACGTTATCTGATGCAGCGCTAATCCGAGCTTCGTCAATGCATGTCAACCGAGTCTGCAGGGCGTGGTTGGTCGATTGAAAATCCTCCCTCCCTTGCATGGTAACGAGTAGCGTGGCTCGAAGTCCGGTAACCTGCTGCTGATGATCTCGTAGATCTTCCTCAAGTTGGATCTTCGCCCGATCCAGCTCATCACATCGTTGTATAACCGATTCGAGCTGAGCCCCTAGGACTGTTTTCTCTTGCTCTGTGGCATTGCGCTCTTGCATCATTGTAGCGGCAGCCCCCTCGGCAACGGCAAGTTTCACCTCAAGGCCAACGATCTGTTGCACTCTGATAAGTCTGGTATAAACAGAATAGAAATAGCTTAACAAATACTCTAGCCAATGCTTCAAGCAACGTCGGCTCCTCGGACTGAATCTCTGTCGAATCAAGTTCCATGCGTTTATCTGCTGTGGGCCTTTCCTGGAGCCCATCTTCCACTTCATTCATATCTGCATGATCATCTGAGTCTGCGGGACCGAAATCGTTGTCATCGTCGCTATTTTCTTCACTCGGATGGTTCAAAGTATCATCTCTGCTGACCCCATTGAAAATGCCCGTCACAGTAGGCGGCCCGGGAGAAGGGGAAGGTGTATACTGGTTGGAAAGGGTGTTGAGGAAAGAACCGGAGGCGCGATGGGCAAACTTAGGCATCGGACGGGTTGGTGGAAGCGATCCAGGTGTTGGTGTTGGGCGTGTCAAGAACAACGCCGGAGAAGAATTGGAGTCTGAAAGTACAATAAGCTCTGTGCGTGAGTGGTGGGGGGTTGAAATTGCGGTAGGAGCACTGGCGAGCGATCAGTTGGATAGTCAAAGTAGAAAAGAATAGCACTAACAATTTTAAGGTAGGTTCGGGGTTCGTATTCTCGTCTACCATAGTGTCAGAGGCGTTGGGAGTAAACAATGGTCGCGCAAGATCACGCAACTCCAGTTCGAGATCGTCCCGGTCCATCTTGGTGTCCTCCAGCTCCCTCTGTGTGTCACGAAGGACAGCCCGAAGGGATTTAATTTCCTCTTGCTGCGAATTATACTTTTTAAGTATCTGCACACGGATATTAGACGGCGTTTAGAATGCTGTATAGGGGACGGACATTCGCATTTTCCAGGTTCGACTCAGAAACGGCACAGGAACGTGGGGTCTTTATCACTGAAGTAGTAGCTATGTTCTTCAGAAATTGGCTTTTCTTGAATGGAGACAACTTTTCGAGAGGACCATAACGTTCGTGCGAAGTAACAAGACGCTTTCGACCCTTAGGAGAGAGGCCAATGAAGGCATTCCGGGTAGCTTTGCGAAGAACGCCTTCGTCAAGCTATATTGCGTATGAGTGACAAGAATATCCAAATTTAGAGATTGATGGACAAACCAATTTATTGACGGCTTTAGCCACCCGCCGAGTCCAATACTCTCCCAGATTAAAGTTTTCCGCCCGTGCTAGATGTCGTACTGTTATTATACGCTGTTTAGTTCTTAATCGAGAAAACAATGTAAATGTTCCTACTTTTGGCATGTAAGCTATTCTTGTGAAACGCGCGACCGACACCTCCATTCTCTTCCCGCTCGAGATCAACAAACGCGCAAACAACAACTGCTACATGTGAGAAATATAATCGGAAAAATGTGTTGGAGATAACCTACTCTGCCTGTATGTGAGATACGACCTTCCAGAGGTCCTAGCCATTTGTCTTCGCCAATGTGCTTGTAGATGTTACCTGTGTTGTGTCTTGATAGAAGATGTTTCGCCGTTGGTGTTGTGCGGGGAAGGGAAAGATTGGTGCCAATAGTTGCCTTTGTGGATTTTGTACCCATTGCCTCTTAATTTCAACGTCATGGAGTGGGCGCTAACGCGGTCACGTCGACTGCCATAATGGAGTGCCAGCGCTTACGGACATAGCCGACACCTAACAATTGCAACGAATCCATTTCTCCTTTATGTATCACTTGCACCATAACAATTGCACCATAACAAAATGTTGATTTCTTTGTGTTTGTACAGCAGACACGTTTTTTCTACGGTGCTGCTATATAAATGTTGGTCGATGGCAAAGCAACTATTACAATTAGCAGCTCTTTCCGTTTTTATTGTCTCGCTCAGCTGGTTTCTGAAATAAGATGGTTCGGCTACCAATTACACCTATCAAAGATCAGAAGAGGTCACATACTCCCAAGAAGTCGGTCAAGAAAAGCCATAAGTTAACAAACACGGAGCGTGAGTTATTCCTTTGAATTTGAATGATCTTTCTGTTCTGATTCCCCAATAAATACAGGCCTTCTTAGCTCACTAGGCGATATTCAACGACAGCGATGGAGTAGTTATGTTCCCTTTGAAAGAGTCATTGTAAAGGGTATGTACCCTCACCGCCAGCCCACTCTTTGTCTACTTATGCCTGAAATCAGCGGTCGAGAACTCCAAAGAAGACAGAGACATACTCGGCCCTCGATTCATGGTTTGTATGGAGAAGATAAAAGATGAACTGGTGAGCGCAAACCTATATATTCCGATTTGTAGTCCTCAACCTTCCTTTGTGTTAGACTCGGCACAGAATAGTTGAAAGTACCTCCGAATTTGGTATTCGATTCTCCCCCGCTGCTTGTAACATGTGTGTATTTTTTTGACCGGTTTATTATCATATGGTCCTCATTGCCATCCGTGTACGATCATAGCTTGAAGAAGATGCTTTTTCCAATTGTCCAGGGGAATCTCAATCAAAAATCTCCATATCAAAAAAAACGACTGTGGCGCGCGTTTCGCGACCTTTATTCTGGCGTTCAAATATCGCCTACTGCAACAGCTCTGGGGAAAAGGAAGCGCCCCGAAGCTGAGGCAGATATGAGTACGGGTATTCAGCCGGGGGCTTCTAAGAAAACACGAATAAGCTATCCAGTAAGTCACAGTACCTTTTTAATCCGGATGATATGCAATTTCTGGCCCTGACCACCACCACCCCGTCGCGATTTCAGAGCCATGGAATGAAAACTCGCAGTTCAAGAGTCAATTTATCGTTGAACCAGGAGCCCCATGCTGGACCGAGCAACACGGAGGCACGGTACTACATCCTCACCATTTGCCTTGTTTTTATCCCTTAGCACTGACACCTATAACAGCTCGAACATCCCACATTCTCAGCTCCAAGGAAACAACTCATCGTCCCAGGAAACTGATATTACCGTTACAGTGGATGTTTCATTGTCGTCACACCCTTCCTCTGCGGGAGAGGCCGCATACGTTGAAAATATTCTGCTTCCACCTTCTACAGACGAACGAATTCAGGAGGAACGCACTCGGGATGAGGCCTTGGCGACTTACCAGACTGAGATCCAAGCTCTCAAAGAACAACAGGCCATGTCTATCAAGAATGCGTCACAACTTCAAGAAGATTTGGATGTGGCAAGGGAGGCGGCCGAAGCGGCAGAAGAGGAGCGGGACAGGTTTAAGGATGAATGGATAGAGTTGACGAAGTACATCAAAATCCTCAAGCGAGAGCGCAATAAGGCGGTCAACAAACTGCGCGTGATTATAAGTGTGGCTGGCCCGCGACGTTGGATATCACGTTGCCTTGGGGGATGAGCGACACTATCGTGAGGTTGTTCCCCAGAGAAAATACAAGACGTAATGACCACATTTTTGTTAGATCGTTTTTCTGCACAATGTTAATGGCTACTTCTGCCACCTCTATCCTGACCCCAGAAATCCAGCTTCGCAGCAGCGTACCTTACATTTTCTCCTCCGATATCAACACTCCCTGCTTCCCCGCATTCACCACTTGGTCGAATGTATTCGATGCATCTATTATAATATAGCTACTTATTCGTTGACCCATAATGGTCGCGGACGTGCTTGTCTATGGATATTCCTCGGGCGATCACATATTGTTGGATTATATCCCGAAGACGTGAGCCGTTACCGTTCCCTCACTGCCATGGACCGAAATCTCGTTGCCGTCACCCTCAAGGTGTTCGCTGTCTTCTGTGTATTTGAAAACTGTGCCATTGCATTAAACTGCTAACTTCTATGATGTAACGTTGAAGGTATGTAACATGTACAAAGCAACGTCAAGCTCAATTGCCAGATGAGCCGAAAGAGTAGAGCGATGTCTACAACATCTGAATATCGGTACTTGATTTAAAAGGACCATACATCGAACAACCATGAGCCAATCGGGTGGTTGTGATGATTGAAGGAACCGTTACCAGCACGAAAGGGCGTGTAGCATCATGAACCTGTTGGTTAATGCTCATCAGCTACGTGCTGAACAGTGACGAAGACGGAGTCGATTAAAATAAATAGTGGCCATACCGTAAATCGACGTTCGACCCAAGTCACAGCGGTTGCACCCACCACACTCAGAGCCGCATGAGACGTACTCCTTCGTTGGGGGTTTGGGCCATTCGAAGTCGGAGCCTTCCCAGTCGTCAATCAGCCGAGAGCCTGTTGATCGGCAATCCGAATCATCCCCGTCACTCCATTGGTTAATCCATGAGACAGTGAAAGCTTTGCCTTGGTCCTTCGATGCACCCAACAAAGCCTGGTACGCGTCGCTAGAACCCAGGACATACTTGAGCATTTGGGAATTGTCTGCTATCCATTTTTCCCGTGGAAGGGCTCGACAGCATTCTAGTTCGCCCATGTCGTCCGCCTGATCGATTCGACTGCATATGAGTAGCATGCCAGGTGCGATGGACTGCAATAGGTAGAAGATGTCGGAAAGGGCAGCAGGACCGGAGATGAATAAGTCGTTATCGGACAGACTCGGTCTCTTCGCCTCGAATACTCCCATTTCGAATTGCATCCTCCAGTCCCCGAATGAAGAGGAATTTAGGAATGAATAAAATGAACTCGGTAGAGAGAATCTATGGACATAGCCGTTCTCTGAAAGAGAGAGCCATATCTAGTTAAAAATGCAATTAGAGAAGCCGAGAGTAAATTGAGGTGGAGACGCAACAGGTCTGTTTCCGACGTCTATTTCCTTCCATTTGTGTTCGTTAATCAGCTTTTTGACGCGATCCGTCAAAAACCTGTACGCTCTTTGATACGCTGCGTCAGCTTCTACGTCATCCAATACTAGGGCAGTGTGGGAGGTCCAAAAAACTCGGTTATCGGGGTTGAATTGAATGTAGGGACCTTCGTGTCCTGGCATGACGATGCTGTGGAGGTGAGTGCAGACGAAAAAGCTCGAGATGACTAGGTGATGGGCCTGGTAGAGGTTGGGGTTGGCAGTTCTAGAGTATATTAACTGGATGGCCGTAGCAAAAATGCTGCTGAACCACGAGGAACGGGGGCCACTGCGGCGTGTGAGTTGGATGTATCACTAACGCACCTCGCCCAGTCCACGTTGGCATAAGGGATCGCACGTTTTGAGTTCATGCGGACAATTTTCACGCAATGGCAGGCCTGCAGGGGAAAGTGCCAATCATCGGAATTGGCTATTTGTCTAAGCTCTAAGGCCAGTCGAAACCATCTGTCGTAACGACATGCAGGTGAGTCCTATGGTCAGAACAATTTCGGGGGTATTATACAATTTAACATTCAATTTGGATCAGATGTCAATAGGTACTACTACCCTAGGTTGCACGCATTCGATTTGTGAAGGAATGTCTAGCTTTCAAGCATTAGCCTAGCCTAGAGTTTCCAGGTAGAAAACCTTGTTCGTGATTTGAATCTTAAGTCGCGTGCCTTGCTCTGCTGGGGAGAGAGAAAGAGAGCAAGCCCGTTCATCCCGTGGACAGAATCACAGAATCCGGCGAAGTCCGACTCGGACTCTGAGCTCAGTGACCGTGCCTATTCTACAGCCTCACTATGCTTTTTGAAAGCCTCGTTTTTCTGGGAAACAATGAGATCAAGACATCGATATATTCCCAAAGACTCCTCATGTGATTTTCCCAATCGACCCTAGACCCTTGGCAGCCTATCGATTGTGGCCATCAGCCTACTCCGGCAGCTCCATATCATGCTGAAAGAGTCTTCTCGATAAAGAACCTGGCTGATTTACTCTACGGACTAGGTCTCGACCCAAGAAAACACGCCAGTAGCGCTGTGCAGCCATTGTACATTATTTCCTCGTATAAGTCATGTCTAGATATTATCCCCTGACGGCGTCTACGCACTGTAATAACTGATTGTTACCGTGTTTATGAAACGCGAATTATGATCAGTGTAGCGAATACTTCGTCAAGGTCCGCCGAAATCTGTCAAGACGCTAATGTTCAAATTTAACTGAATTAAGGGTTTACTTAGGAGCGGAACTCCTCCAGGTGTGGCCTGGACCACTCCTGGTGGAGATGCGAAGTCAATGACTTTGCTTGATCTAATCTATTCACAGACACTAATAAGTGTTCTCTTCGTCTTTCTCCCTGCGGTGACTTTCGTCCAACCATACCGTTGAAAACCAGACCTTATGATTGGGTTCTCTGAATCGTTTACGTCAAAGGACAATGGTCCCCCTGCCAGTGGTGAGTTCAGGTTCCATCTATTTCATCATTATTGAGAGTGAATATTATCGGGCTGTGAGATGCTCAGAATTTACAAACTTCAATCGTACGGTCGTTCTCCGCTCGTTTAAGTATTGCTTTTGACTGGAGATCTTCTGTCATACTTATGTACGTGAATGCAGCCCATCCTTGCAGATCACTAGTGTTGTGATAAGAGTGAATTAATTTATGTCGGAAGAAGCCATATGGCTAAGTGCTAAGAGACATCACGATTATTTTGGCAAACTTGTGCTCCAGGAGCAAACTGTTGAGGTAATTACAGTGTTCTAGCGCAGCCACGTTAATCCGGCCGTCGACCCCATTCTCCCAGGCACATGGCAAGATATTACCTTCTGTAATTTATACGATGTGGTACTTACAAATATCACGCAGTGACTTCACAGAACTCTCATAACAAATATGAAGCCACCTTCATGGGGTCAATGGTCGGGTAGCCGCGTGCACAGAAAGTACACAGGATGAACTTAATAACCGCGAGCTGTCGGATCACCCCCGCAGTGGTCTCGATTTCAAGTTGAAGGCAAGCGTCACAGAACGGACCGACAGAGAATTTATAATCAGAGAATACTGACCGCATAAACTGAAAGTTTAACGTGTTAATCAAGGTGTCGACCTTACTGGTATATACCGAGCTGGGGTCGGGGCTTTTAGGGAGCCAGTCGAGGGATGAAACAAATGCAGCGCACCAATGATCGATTTTTGGGAGCCTCCAGAGGGGACCTGCAGGACAAGGCAACCAAATATAACATAGCCGTCATGACAGCGCCACAGTTCGATGGATGTTAATGATCAAGACGAACCAGAAGAGTGGTACTGTATTGTGAAAAAAAAAAACCCCTTAACCGAGTTAGATGGAAACCCTTCTAAATGTATATGCCTTGCCATTAATATAAGGGTGCAGGTGTCATTTTGGCGCTCGGTGTTGGCCAAACTACAAATCAGGGTTGTGGCGGTTGTCCGAAGTGAAAAATGGGCTTTGCTCCCGCGGCATAGGCAAGCGCAGGCACCAGTCACTGGTATACCGCAAACATCAGATGCGCCGGCGACTACTATGATTATCCGAGAAGAAGTGTGTTGCATCCAATTTTTTGCCTGATATATGCAATTGAACGTCAGCCCAGAGTCTTGGGTCTTCTCAAGTTCTCAGGGCTTTCCCACACGGTATAGCCTGGGAAGCAAGAACTTCAGTTTCATTACAAAGGCGCATGGAAAATCGAAATTGCACTCTGTCGCTCTGACATCCGAACCTCTCAGGCTCAGCTTCTTTGAAATACTTGCGTTGTGAACGATTGAGTGTCCGGATTTGATCCAACGAACGACACCCTCTGTCGACTTAGGGGTTAGTCGAAGACACGAAGTTTAATAGAGGAACCAACGGTTAAATTGGCACTGCGGCAGCTTCGGCCTGAAAGATCTCAACTGCTTTTCAGGTAAGGAAGAGAATAAGGTTTAGGAGGAACTTACACATGAGGGCCAGCCTAATCGTGCATGCAATGTGAGAAGACCGCAACACGGAATTCCAAGAGCCCAGGATCATGGCAGGAAGTTCTGAAGAAACACCTAGAACAGATGTACGCACACTGCACCGATGATGCGTCATCATCAGTTTCCAATTAAGCGGCCCTGGCTGCGTTCTCAATCAGCGAGTGGTTGGACTTCTCTTGTTCTGGGATTCTTGTGCCTGTATTTCGATCGGGGGTGGAGTTGACATTCGCCTTACATAGGGGGCATCGTATGCGTGGCATCATCTTTGGTATCCACATTTATATGATTCAGTGCACGGCAAAGCCATGTGATAGTATGTGTTTCCTTGTTCACGTTTAGTCAGTGCCTAAAATGTACAAAGAGAACCTCATACCTCATTGGGCTTGGTGCGTTCAGAATAGCACCATCATCAGTAGATAAACCGAGTTGGATTGCTATCGGGGAAATCACCCGTGAGGAGCGCTTCAGCCGTCGGGCGCTTCTTGACACAACATCCAAATGGCTGCTAGATCATTTGCGTTTAGATCCTGGCGCTGATGTTACGGTCTCCAGGATGAAGTGCCACAACATGATGCTACTTAACTGGCTGAGGGGTCGAGAACCGCTGTGATGGCAGAACAATTTTGCTAAAAAGGGCAACGAGCAGATTGGAGAAATCTTCTGCATTATCACCGATACTTATACTTTAATCCATTATTAATCTACTCACAACTGTTTGAAATAGAGTCTCTCCCGGAGCGACACGGTGATATTCTCTGAATGGGTGTCTTCGATAGTAAATTGGGCGGATAACCATGTGTCAAGCAGGAGATGGATCAGCGGATCCATATTGAATTATGAAAGGCGATTGACCCTGCAACCCTCTTTAAGGTATAGCCATAGCACTAAGGGGAACGATTCCAAATGGTACGAACGCTGGCACGGAAAAAAATCTTGATGGCAACCTCGCGAATCCTATGAGCTCCTATGAGAAGATCCTCAATAAATCACCGAATACTTGCAACGTCTTCTTTCGTAGATCTCATTTCTTTGTGGGAGACAGCCTGAGAGGCCGAGAACGGCTGGAAGCGCCTGAACCTTCGTGGAAAGTTGCAAAACATGCCGCCTGATCTGATAGGCCAGAGCTATCGGAGACTCGGAAGTCGGAGCGCGGGGCCTGAAGCGAACCGCGCTCTCATCAGTCCAACTCCCAACGAAGCCAGCTTGCTATGTAAGTACGGCAAGCTCACAGACTTGTCAAAGTTTTATTACGTTCGGTTTCGCGTGGGTGAATCTGAATCGTTGACACCGGTATCTAAGGCAAGAGACATGTCTTACATATTTGACACTGATTCTATCGTTTTCAAATCCTTTTGACTCGTATTCAGATCCGGATATGTTCTTTGTAGCTTTTCACCAAACATTGTGCTCTCCGAGCCTGCCGGGCATTCGCATCCCATATCTTAATTGCAAATTAAGTTATAAAAAAACAGGAACTTCAAGTCCCCGTGACATTTCATTCAACCTGTTACATATGAAATAATGTGGAGGAGTGTACATACAGGCATGACATGCTCGATTAATCAAACCCCCGTGAAATACAGATAAGAGCGGGGAATTCCCCCTGACTGATTGTGTACGTACCAACCCCTCATCGGAGCCTAGTATAACTCCCTAAAACCTGCATTAGAATGTGATAATGCAAACGACTGACACCACTTACATATTAGCGCACCCCAATCCCCACTCCCTGTTGCGAATATCCCACCCACAGGACTCGCGTCGACCGATATAACTACATCCGCCAAAGAAAGAATCAGAGTTCACAGACACCTTAATTAGCTTGCTGCCGAATAGCATCTGACATAATACGCACCAGAGTTGTGGTGTCCCTTCACCGTGACCTCGCATTCGTCCGGTAGCATTCTGAATCTAACACACCTGTCCTTAGAAGCTGCAATAACCCACTGCAGCGCGCCCACACCGTGCGAGAGAGCGACGGAAAGGACGTAGTCCTGTTTCGAAAATAGCGCACAGTGTGTGAGCAAGCTGAGGCCGAGATCCCCCCCGTCCCAAAGAAGACGACGCGGAAGACACGTAAGAAAGAACCAAGAAAACCATAAACTTACGTCGAACCCCGTATCCGTCCACACACACACGCACTGTACCTCCCCAGCCCCCTCACCCCTATCAACCCCATTAACAACTGGCAGCAGCCCCAGTGCCGACACATTCCAGTACCGCACGCTCTTATCTAACCCCCCACTAACGAGTTGCGTCCCGTCCTGCGTAAACACCATGCTGTACACACTATCCGTGTGCCCAGCGAGCCGCGCGACGATGCGGCCGGATCCCAGATCCCAGATGCGGATGAGGTTTTGGTTGTCGATGGCGCCGGTGGCGATGAAGCGGCTGGAGGGGGAGATGGCGAGGGATGATATAGCGCCGTTTTCGTTGGGCTGGTCCAGGTTTGGGTTTGGGTTTGGGTGTGTGAAATGGAAAATGGAAAATACATCGCGTACGAGAAAAGTGACGAGTTAGTTAGTTTGCAGTCAAACAGGGAAAAATTGAACTTGAAGGGAATGTAAGGGCAAAACGTACCGTGTCAGCGACGTTCTCGTCCCGCTCATCACTGAGCACGACTACCTCCGTTTGAGGGAAGAGACTTTGCCCCGTGGCACTCACGACTGGCCACACGCGGACCGTCGCATCGTTAGAGCCTGAGACGAGCCACCGGCCGTTTGGAGAGAAGTTGGTGGTGTAGATTTCCCCGATGTGGCCGATGAGGGTGGATATGAGTGTGTGCGTGTGCGTGTTCCATATCTGGTAAGGGGAGGGGTATGTGAGTGCGTGAGTTTAAGTTATGGCTGGGTGGATGAAGAGTGAGGGTTGAGGATTGGGGGAGGCGGGAAAAAAGAACGGTAGGGGAGATGGGAGAAAGGTGAAAGAAAGGTACGTGATGAATTTTTAATTTTAATTTTGAACACACAAATAAACAACGCGATAAGCCGCAACTGCAATGACTCACTCTAACCACCCCATCCTCCGCGCCCGTAGCGAGGTACTCCCCATCGGGGCTAAAACAGAGACAGCGGACGTAGAGGTCCTCCGTGGGGGCGTTCGCGTGTGGGGGTGTAAGGGTGACGTGTGGCAGGGTCCTAGCGGCAAATGATTAAAAGAAAGTCAATCCGACTGACCACCGCCCCGGCATGGAGGACTCACCAGATCTTCTCCCCCGTGCTCACACTATACACCTGCGCGTTGTGGTTAGACCCTGTCGCGAGGTAGGTGCCGTCGGGTGAGAAACGGACGCAGCATACGACACTGGGGTGGTGAGTATGCCGGTGAGTGGGGGGAGTCTGAGGGGGGGGGGGGGGATTTGAAGAAGGGAATGTACCTGTCGTGCACGAGTGTGTGCAGGAGGTTTATGTCGAGCTTGCGCTCTGGGTCGGAGGTGCGGAAGTGCGCGGTCCAGTCGCTGCCCTTCAAGTTCATGGCGTTCGAGTTATAGTGTTCGTTCAAGTGCGAGGTTGGGGTGGGTTTGGTTCGGGGTATTTTGTGTGGGTGGGGTGGTTGGGGATTAATTGTGTGGTGTGGTAAGGGAGTTATTCCAATCGGGAGATGTGGTGCGCGTGAGTAGAGTGTAGCGATGTGTCATGGTGCTCAAGCTTACCTCTTTGACGAAGGGCTGGGGTGCGTGCGGGTCTGAGGTCGAGGGAGATTGTGGGAGGGATGTGGTGGACATGAAGGATGCGGATGACGGTGATGGTGAGGTAGCTATTAATTGGGGTATTTGCGTAGTGGGAATTAAATTTTAATGGGGATTGGGAGCGTGAGTAAACATGAGAGGATCTAAGGGGCGTGTACTAGTATGATTCGGGAATGGAGTGCGATAGGAAGAAGATAGATAAAATTGAAACGCATGAGTGCGAAGATCAGACAGCAGAGTAGCTCAGCGTATCCCATAGCTCGTATCTCATGTATGGCGCATCCGAATCGATGGGCACCTGAGATGGAGACTGAGGTGCGCATTGATTGATAAATTGAATTAGGAGGAAAACAGTGTAACGTGCCTGTTATGGCGTACCGGGGCTTCTACGGAAACGTGGCCTGGGAGCGAAGCGTGTATGAGATTTTACTGGTTCGTGATCCTGGCCCATCACGGTGGCCTCACCAGTTCAAAGATACTATATATGGGTGCGAGATGGTACCGAGGCTGCGTGCGTGTGTGTGGTTCTTAAATAGATATAGATCTATTCGAGTTTTAATAGGGGTGATTGAGCTTGAGCATGGGTTCTGTAATTAATGACCGTACTCCGTACGTACACATGTCCGAACACTTACAAAGTAGTAATAATAAAAAGCGGCATCCGAGTCCAGTCACTGGCAGCCTAGTTACCTATCGTCTTCTACTGCCGTGACAATTTTCAAGTTTATACTTTAGTTTGACTCGAGGAGTCGCGCTAAATGTGAAGCCAGAGCCAATATCGACGTGCCGCGCAAAGGTGTCACGGTCAAGAATCGAGAATCAAGAATCTAGGTACTTGTTTAGCTCCAGAAAATCGAGAATCTAGCTCTAGAATCGCTCAAGAATCGAGAATCAAGATCGTCCCAATAAGGCGAAACGTAGTGCCGTGGCTAGATGTCCGGATACCCAGACACCCCAGATATGTATATACCCCCGCGGCGCTCAGGCGTTTACGATTTCTGGCCTTGAGTGGCTGAGTTGGTCAAAATTGGCATCAGTGCTCTTGTACAGGGCCAAGAGAAGATTGAAGTAGGCTAGGGGACTGAGATCTGAGACGTCAACGAGGGGTTTACACCGACTCCGGTGCACAGCTGTACAGCCTGGGGTTGTAAGGAAAATAGCCTTGGAATGGTGAGGTGATAGGCTCAGAGGCTCAGGCTGTGATAGGTCCATCAGGACCGTTTTTAATAAAGTGGTAAACACGTGAGTGTGGTCGTGCGCAAGGATGGCGTTTGAATCGTATCTCGGCTGGCGGCCAATATGCTAAATTCCAAATTGCACAGGCGCAAGCCACGGGAATGTACGCCATCTTGAGGCTTGCGATTGGCGGGAGTGCGGTGGCTTCGGGCTCTTGGCGGATTGTCACGGTGTCCTTCCTGTCCTGTCTTGGAGTCCAGACTGAGATGACCCGGGGAGGGGAGATAGCTTGGGTGGTTGGTTGCCTGGCTGCGGACTGCCAGGCGTTAGGATTGCAGTCATTAGTGTAATGGAAGACTGGAAAAGGGGTTGGAGCGAGGGAATTCGAAGTCTGGGAGCGGCTGTGTGCTTCTTGCTTCTTTGTTTATTGGATGTGGGTTTGTCGTTTTTGGGTTCGAATCGGTTGGTGGCGACTCTGACTCGGGCTTCTGGTTCTTCGAGTTCGAGCTGGGAGACTCGGCATTAGTTGTCAGTGTTGGGGTTCGGATGCCCGTGTCGCGGTGTGGCTAGTTGGCTACGCTTTACGGTGGCGCCTCAGGCCTCAGCTTCAGGACGGACTCGGTGGGCGCAAGTCTGGGCTCAGGCGCTGGCTCAGGCGCATGCAGGGACTCTGATTGGGATTTGCGCTTCTTCGGTGCCCAATTGTAGATGATGTGGACAGCGCGAGGGTGATTAATTATTGGAGATGAGCGCGATCACGGTCGTGTGGACACTGTACATGAATGTTCTGCGTATCTATTTATAAGGCGGCATCGATAAGGACGCAGCGCAGTGGTATTGCCAGCTGATGCTTCCTCGACGTTTGCGAATGTGGGCTCGTGCGTCACGGCGGCGCTTACGGGAGCAGGATCGTCAGGTTGGGTGTGCGACCCCTTGCGGAGCATGCGCAGGGCTGACGCTGGCACGCCGGTGGTCCATGCGAATCACATTGACACGGACGCGGACGCACTGATTGAGCTGCCGATCCCTGTGGCAGGCATCACGTCGACGACGAGCTTGCGCTTGGAGACGATGCAGACGCTGACGCCGCCGTAGCTGGGACCCTGCCCTGCGGTACGCGCGTTACGCCTTGGAGAGGGGAATGTGGAGACGCGCCGGTGATTAAAAGCAATTGAGGTGACTGGAGGCGAAGGGGAGCTTGGGGTGAGAAGCGTGGCGTGCGGGAGTGGGCCAGGAGCGTGGCGAGTTGCGAGACGGGTGGATGCAGGTGGATGCTGTGGATGCAGCGTGGATTTGAGTTTTGATGTGGTGGTGGGAAGCCGGCGACGGCCAGAGCGGGCACGCCAGGAACGGCGTCGTTGCACACGGGCGGTGGCAGCCGCGACGAGAGGAGCTAGACGCGTTACGTAAGTTATCTACGCGACGACGGGATCAGGCGTGGGAGAACGCGACCCTGAGCCGCTGTGCTGGGTGTGCCCTGATTGAAGACGTCATCCCAGAACGGGAGCGGCCGACCGGGATCGATCGGGCGACCCAGGAGAGCGGGACGCTTCTTTGTGCGCCACGCTGCTGGGCGGCCACGAGATGTTTGTGTCTCCCACGGACAGACCCACGTTTTCTTTTCGTTCTCTTCGTCCGCTCCACCATGTCCTCGACAATATACAACGTACGTCCCCCTCCGCTCCCCGCCCCGCCCGCTCACCGTCCCCGACAGCACCGCACCCTCCAGCCCACCGCCCCGCCCAACGCCGTCCCCGTCCCCGTCCCCGCCCCCGTCAGCGTCCCCGCACAGCCCCCCCCCCTCCACCCACACTCCAGCGCCGCCCGTCTCGACGAGTGTCTCGAGACCGTCCGCCGCGAGTTCGAGCTCGTCAATCAGGACATCAATGCCCTCCGCATCCAGCGCGACGACTACGACGGCAAGAGTGCGTCCCCGCCTTTCTCTCTCGTGCCACATCACGCCCCCTGTCGTCTTGTCGCTGTGCGCGAGTGCTGATGCTGCGTGTCTAGTTACAGGCCAGGTGAACGAGCTCAATGCTATCAAAACCCATGTGTACGAGCTCGAAGCGCGTCACAACAAGATAAAGCAGGGATACGAGGACGAGCTCGCCCGTCTCCGCCAAGAACTAAATGCCACCCGCCAGGGCCTCGCCATCCCACAGGGTACGTCTCCCCAACTTCCCCTTCTTCTTCCCACGTCCCCGTCTCCCTTCCCACCTCGCGTGACCTGGGCCACCCGCTCCTTCCTCTCCTCTTGTTTCCTTACACTCATTGCCACCCGCCCCCCACCAGGCCTTGCAGCGCCCTCCGATACCCCGCGCCAGCAACCCATCAGCGTCACCGACGCCCTCCGCCAAGCCCCAGGCCTCACCGCCAACGACGTCCGCAACTCCAACCCGCCTCCAGGCTACGCCTACCCCGACTACGGCCGCGACCGCGAACGCGACCGGGACCGTGACCGCGAGATGCAGATGCGCGGAGAGCGCGACCGCGAGCGGGAGCGGGAGCGCGGGATGGGCATGGAGCGCATGGAGCGCGAGAGGATGGGTGGCGTGGGCATTGCGGAGCGCGAGACGTTGCGGGAGCGCGATAGGATTGAGCGTGAGCGTATGATGGATCGGGATCGGGATCGGGATCGTGTGGAGAGGGAGCGCGATGGCCCGAGGGAGAGGGAGCGTGAGGGGAAGAGGAAGGAGAGGGAGAGGGAGAGGGGGGAGCGCGAGCGGGAGAGGGAGCGTAAGCCCGGTGGGTCGTGCGCGTGTCGCTTTTTTGCTCGGTGTGTGCGGTGCTGATGGTACTCTGTGGGCAGATTATTATCCGAAAGGCGGGCATCCTGGGCCTGGGCCCGGTTCACCACATCCCCACCCCCACGGTGGATTCCACCCACTCGGTCCCGGTGAGTAGCGTCCTCCGCCCACTCCCCGTCGTCATCGCACCCCACCCACCACTAACCACCCCCTCCCCTCACCACAGGCCAACCCCTCCCCTCCCCCCAATCCCTCACCCAACCCCAACCGCTCGCCCTCCCCCCCTCCCAGCAACCACCCATGCCGCCCATGCCGGGATTTGGCGCGCCGGGGTCGTTCCCGGACGAGTTTGATCCGGCGCTGGCGCCGAGCGAGTTGAAGAAGGAGGTGGGTGGTCTGATTTTTCTGATCCGGCTTCCGACTTCTGACTTCCGGCTTCTGATTTCTTCCCTTCTCCCCTTCACACCTTGCCCCCCTCCCCACAAAATAAAATAAAATAAACCAACCTCTAACCCCCCCCCCCCCCCTCATTCCACAGGCCTCAGACTGGTTCGCGGTATTCAGCAAACACGTCCCGCAGCGGAGGCTTGATGTGAACCTAGTGCATACATTGGAGCATGAGAGGTGAGCGTCTTTGTTTGTTTGCTGGGTTGTTGTTGTTGTTTTTGTGTTTGGGTGTATTTTTTATGTATGTTGGGTTGTGTCTGTTGGTTTTTTTTTTGCTGGTGTGGGTGCGGGTTCCGTGTTTTCCCCCTGCCGAAATGACTTGTCGGGGGGTACCGCGCATCGTACCGCATCGTATCGAAGTCCGAGAGCCGGGAGCCTGCTCTCATGGCTGTGTTTTATTCTATTTTATTTTGGGGGGAGTTCATACCTCAACTACGCACTTACTGACGCACATCCTTTCGCTTCTATTCCCACCTCCCAAATCCCACCTCCCAACATCCACCTCCCACCTCCAAATCCCAACACACACATACACCCTCCTTCCCCACCTCCTAGTGTGGTATGCTGCGTCCGCTTCTCAGCAGACGGCAAGTACCTCGCGACGGGGTGTAATCGCTCGGCGCAGATATATGATACGAAGACGGGGGCGAAGACTTGGTGAGTGGTTGTGGGTTTTTTGTTTTTTTTTGTTTTTTTTTGTTTTTTTTGGTGGTTTTGGTGTTCCTTTTGGGGAGGTGTTTTCTTGGGAGGGGGGAAGGTTCGGTTTTTTTAGGGGAGGGGGGTTCGTGGTATTTTTTTTGGAGTGTTCGCTTCGAGCTGGGCTGGGGTTTCGGTTTTGATTTTGGAGCTGTGCGCGTTTCCATCATGGCTATTCTATACATTCCCTTAGTTACTCCACATTTCCCTCCTAGCTACTCCACACTGCCCACCCTCTTTCAAACGCATACTATCATTCCTCATCACAACCACTAACTACACTCCCTAGCGTGCTAGTAGACGACGCAGCAGCCAAACTGGGCGACCTCTACATCCGTAGTTTATGTTTCAGCCCGGACGGGAAGCTCCTCGCGACAGGGGCGGAAGATAAGCAGATTAGGGTGGGTGTTGGAATTTTGCTCGTTTACACGTGTTCCTTCTTTGTTGTCAACCCTTCTCCAAACTCCTGATTTTCATTTCTAACTTCTACCTTTCTCTAACCCCCTTCACCCCCTCCGCACACTTATCCAACTCACACACGCCCCACAGATCTGGGACATCGCCAAAAAGCGCATCCGCACCGTCTTCGAAGGACACCAGCAAGAAATTTACTCCCTCGATTTCTCACGCGACGGCCGGCTAATCGTCTCCGGCTCCGGGGACAAGACCGCGCGAATATGGGACATGGAGACGGGGAAGCACAAGTCGCTGTCGATTACTGAGCCTGCGGATGTGCGTCGTTTTTTGATATTTTTTTATGTGTTTCTGTGAAGAGACTGATCGGGGGTTTTTTCTTTCCTTTTTCTTTCCTTTTTCTTTGTGACGTGCGTTTGGCGTTTATTTTGTAGGTCGATGCAGGCGTTACATCCGTCGCGATCTCCCCCGACGGCCGCCTCGTCGCTGCGGGCTCCCTCGACACCATCGTCCGCCTGTGGGACGTGCAGTCGGGACAACTTATCGAGCGGCTCATGGGGCACAAGGACAGCGTGTACAGCGTCGCGTTCACGCCGGATGGCAAGGGCCTCGTGAGCGGGAGCCTGGACCAGACGCTGAAACATTGGGATTTGGTGCCGTTGCTGCGGAATGCGCAGCGCGGCGCGCCGTTGAGGCAGCCGTATGATGGGGTGAAAAAGGAGCAGCAGAGTGAGAAGGGGTGTCAGTGTACGGTCGATTTTACGGGGCATAAGGTGCGGTGCTGTCTTTTCTTTTTTTTTTCTTCCTTTTTTTTTTGGCTGGGACGGATTCTTGTTTGGTTTTTTCTTCTTTTCTTTTTTTGCGCCTTTTTTTGGTGTGTACTGAGACGTCTTTGGTGTTGGGTAGGATTACGTGCTCTCCGTGGCGGTGTCGCATGATAGCCAGTGGGTCGTGTCGGGCTCGAAGGACCGGTGCGTGCAATTCTGGGATTTGCGCACGGCGCAGGCGCAGCTTATGCTACAAGGGCATAAGAATTCTGGTGGGTCTTCTTCGTATGGGGGATTATGGCGATGCAGCTCCTGAAATTAATTTTTTTCAGTTATTTCAATTGATTTGAGTCCGACGGGGGGCATGCTTGCAACGGGGAGTGGAGACTGGGGTGCGAGATTATGTACGCACCGCATTCCCTTCTCTCCCACACCCGAACGCACACACATACTTACCTCCCTTTTCCAGGGTCCTACACCACGCTCCAATGACGCGCAGTATTACATACACTACCCACACATAATTTTGTACGGAGCATCCCGATGATTTCTTTCTTTCCCACTCCTACTGTCTCGCATATTCCGTGCACGCTTTCTCAGGCTGCACTTGTGATACTGTTTGTCTCGACTCGCTCTGCTTGTTTTGTTGTGTTACGCCATGGTATATAGTATATAGGGTTCTTGTGCGGGTGTGGCCCGGGGTGTAGCGTTAGGCTTAGTTGTATATGTGTTGTGCGTGGATCTGGGTGGGGTGTGAAAATAATGTTTTTGTGGATTGGTTTGTTTGTGATGTGTGATGGCGGAGCTTTTGAACTTTTGGTTCCGAACCTCCGATTAATTTATGGGTGGATGAGGGTAGGTACCTTGTATGTGGATCCGTAACCATCAATACACTTGCACCGAGTCTCGATTCCCAAAAAGCAGGGGTACATATGTTTGACAATTCGAAAATGGTTTATACGATCTTCCCCATTGTTTACATTCCGTGGCCATGAACATTCTTCTAGCTACAAGTCCTTAACAATTAAACTTCAGCCTGACGGGATAATATTTCGGAGAAAAGCGACTCACTCGATACTCGATGAAGAAATATGTACTTGGGACATAGTCTCACTGTACAGCAGACGGTTTCTCCTTGCCCAAATAAGCCACTCGTAGCTTCCTCCCCCCGATTCCATCCGCCAAAATCCGACGCGGGTCTCCAGGAACAATATCCAAATTATTGTCCGACCACTTCACCTCCTTTCCCTCCCCTTCAACGCTCAAAACCAGTCCCTTGAGCGGTCTATCCACTTCAATGCTCACGACCTCGTTCTCCACCGTAACCTGCAAACCCGGATCAGGAAGATCAAGGACCCTATACGGCTGTGGCCAATCCGAGTAGCGAGCTGTGACTTCGCCCGAACGGGGGTCGACGAGTTTCGCGGATACAATCACAGAATGGGATGGAGTCACTTGTGGGTCCGAGTCTGGATCCGGATTCGGTTGGACGGGACGGTGCGCTACGGGCATGGAGAGAATTTCTGTGGTCTGATTGGCACCGAGGACGACGGTGCGCGTCAGCGTATGTGTCCAGTCGGACTCGAGGTCGAAAAAATTCAGCTCTAGCGTTGCCTCGCGTGATTCCAACCTGGAATTCGTGGCCCAAACATCTATGGTGGCACTGCGAGACTGGAACGCTCCGAATTCGTAGAACTGACCATTGGTGAGATTTCTGATATCCACTGTGCAGTGCGGACATACCTGGCGCGGTCGGTCGGTCTCTCTGTTCTGCTGGACCTACACCAAGAAGAGTATGATATGACGATCATAAATAACTTATAATGTTCGCAAGGCCCACTCACTTGTCTGAAAATGCCCACAGTGATCGGTTGCAGCTCCCTGGCGATGGTGAAGTAAACGGCTTTGGGACGAAGCTAGGTCGGACGTCAGAATTGGCGATTTCAACAGGGACACATTGGTCTTACGAAGTAATCGGCAATAGCCCAGGAAGTCACCTATTAATTATCAGACTCGAAGGTGCCAGAGCCTTATGCTGGTACTTACAGGCCAACAATCGTTCAGTTGCCAAACGATGACACCAGAACACTAAGAGGGTATGAGGGAGAGTATTGCACAAATCGTTCATCGCACATATTCTTTTCCCTTGCCTCTCCATTCACGGCGCCAGGAGCGGTACGCATGTCCTACGCCTTCGGATTGGTTGAGTTGCGTCAGATAAATATAGCTGGGGCAAAGAAATATTGAGAGAAAAGGGGTGTATTTGTGATCAAAATGCTCACCTCTCCAAGTCGCTCGTGATGCGGAAATTCTCATTCATAAGAATAGCAAAGCGACGCTCGTGACTACCGGCCTTGTTATGCTGCATCATGAGCTTAGATTGTGAATATCGGTGTTTTTTTTCTGCACCATCCATCCAGTAATCCACAGTTCGGATGTCAGGGAAAGCAGGCATCCCAAATTCACTGGTAGATGAGGTATTGAATAAGTCGATGAGGACATGGACGGTAATTGGACAGACCTGACAAATCGTCCTCCCATGATGTCGTAGTCTTGATAAAGATGGTGAGCACCCGCCCAGACGTTCCATTGATGCTAGGTAAAGACGGTGGTGTATGGTTTAGTCCTCGCGAAGGGGTTTGTATACTCACCACGTCGCCTATAGTTGGATCAGCTGTATCCCAGCCTTTTCCACCGTACGGTGATCCACGCCAATAAGGAACCTCTGGAGAGGTAAGGCGAGAAACCACGTCTGGGAGCACTTCTTCATATATTACTCGTGCGGGGAGTGAATCGATTCCTATAGCCGATGATCATGTTGTGGAAGCTCTTTCAAGGTCAGTTATGCGTCTTACCTCCCCATTGTAGAACCTGCTGGTAATCTACAACGGAAACAGCCGTCGTCAGTAATGTTCAAAAATCAATCCACGTGCAGGGTTACCTTCATTATTTCCACAAAATAATGCCATGGATGGATGGTGCCTAAGCCTTGTAACGGTAGCCTCTGCTTCTTTCTTCACAGAGTTTATAAACTCCTCGTGCGCTGGATAAACCCCACAGGCAAATTGAAAATCTTGCCAGACTAAGATTCCAAGCTCTGTTGCATAAATGCTCAGACACTGCCACAAACTAATGGTTAGAAGGCGTACCGTCGCAAATGTCGTAGAAAACATCGGGTTCGTAACTGAAATAGAAATAAAAATAGTATTATATCTCTGTGTGAGAGCAAGGGTACTCACACACCGCCTCCCCAAAGGCGAACCTTGGAGTGATAAACGTCCATAAACAGGAGCTTTGAATTTTTCAAACTTACCATGTTCTGATTACCATCCTTAAGAAGTTGCAGCCACGCTCTATACCTTTCGGGTGTTATCGTTGTAAGAAAGCTGTCCCCTGGAACCCAATTAGAACCTAGAGGAGGGAGAATACATAAGAATTCCGCCTAAGTGCGATATACGCAAAAGGTTGACTGACCCCCGATGAAAATTCTGACACCGTTGACTTCGAACAAGAAACTTGTCCCTTTTCCATATCTGTCTGGTTCAGAAAGTGCTTCTTGTACAAGCTGAACTCGACGAAAACCAATGCGTTTCACGATCCGGTCTAGGGTGTTGGTGGCCTGAAACAGTCACAAGGAAATTCGAGCAAAAGCTGAAAAAAAAACTGAAGACACTTACCTCATCTTCTAAAGTAACTTCAACATCGTAAAGGACTTGATCCCCATAACCAACGGGCCACCATAGTTTAATTTCATCGGCAGTGAACGTCCAGTTAACTACATCCGTAGCTTTCGAGTCGGGTTCTACGTACGGTCGGATAAATTGACAGCCGACAAAAGGAACGGATTTGCTGTCACCTTTGCTCTGCAGCTTTCGTTCACCTTCCCGGAGGATGCGACCATATGCGTCTTTCATGACTATTTTCACGTTATTAGCCACCTCGGCGTCTCCAGAGAGGGCAATGTCCACAGATAGACTAGCACGAAGGTCGGCGGAGACAGCAGCTTTGGTATGAATGGTCGAGAAAGCTGCAGTATACTGCCCAAAGATAACAGGCTGCCAAGGTCCAGCAGTCAACAACTCAGGGCCCTGTAAAAAAGTTGTTTAGTGTGCGTTAGCATATCAAAACGGACAACTCACCCAATCCCATCTATAATTAGGGTAGGTGAAAGTGGTTTGCATAAGAATAAAAGAACGCGGCGCCCACCTCCAATCATATTGCGCTTTGCGTACATACACCCTACTCGGGTCGCCCAGATTGCATGATCCAGCTCTTACGCGACCATATTTCTTTTCCAGCTCCTTGGCAATCAGCTTTGCTGAGTGGAAATGAAGTAACAGAGTGTTTGTCGGATATAATGTCTTTGGGTTAATTTCCACCTGTATGAAGTATTCTAGAGTGCTGAACCCAGCGAAGAGATAGAAACCCAACCGTGTATGGCATGAACATGTTGCTTGCATCTAAAATTTTGCTGCCATTCTTGAAAAGCCCAATGAGCTTAAGACATTCAGAAACTATGTTCTTTACATACTAGATAGACTGTACAGAATGTATCCAAACCTTCGAAAGTCAATTGCGCGTGGGTATGATGTGTCTGCTCATGAGCAAAATGCGTTGCAAAAAGCCATTCCCGCTCTCCAACCCCTGATAGATAGATGAATCGCAGGCGGTCCCAGCAGTTTATGTTTGCTTACACTGTACGCTGTGTTCGTTGGCACCTAGATATGGATCTGGAATCTTCCCTGACTTTAAAAGCTCAACGTGAATTTCAGAGGGAATGCTTGCTGCCTTGTTCCACGAAACGAGGCGATCAGCGGCCACTTCATCAACCACAGAGCCTATAGAAGTATCTCGTTGTTTCCAAAGCCAATCAGACTTGAGAACACGAGCTATATTGGCCATGGTAGTCATAGAGCGAGTAGTGCAAGAGGACGCACATGACCGTTCCTAATACGTGCACCCCGACGTATGCGGCCCGGTCCCCGAACACTCCTTGAAACGTTTGAAAGCAGGTGGACCTAAGTCAACTACTCTCCCGACTCTTGGCATTTTAAATTGAATATATCTACTCTGCATATTCAAAAACAACAGGGAACTGGATTACTTTCAAACATGTCCACTATCCCATTCAGGCTTCGAGTCAATCCAGAGGAGTTCGCAGAGTCCAGCAACCATGAAGGAATCGTGGCCGTATAATTGTAAACAAAGATGCATCTCCAAGAAAGATACAGATCATGGACAAGGTCATTACCATTTCGTGCCTGGTCTCGCTTTTCGATGCGCCACACCCCCACTTTCATAAGGCTCAAACCTGCGCGAATCTCTTTTTGCTTCCCTTTTGATTGGAGCGTGAGAAGCAGACGAGGTTTGAGAAGCTAGAGAAGAACGAGTAGAGGCCGAAGAGGTAAATGCAATTTGGTTCCTCTTCCCAGGTGTTTGGGCAGCCGCCTGCTGTTCTGATCGCGTTTTCTGAGCTGAGGCTTTGGGCGTTTTGGCATAAGCGTGTGCAGCGCGTGGAGGAAAGGTGAGAAAATGTAAATGTACGTGCAAGCAAAGACAAGGTCCGTGCGCGTCAACAGACGGGTCTGGCAAACAAAAATAGATGCCAACACACCGATCTTCTCTGCATTCCATCCGTCTAAATCATCCATATCCCAATATCCCTTGCATGAGGACCGTGACCATTGCGTAGGGCCAGTCGGCAGACTGAAAATTGACGTACCTTTGGAAAGTTCGTGCCTTTCTCGTCCACATCCACAAACTCCACTAATTTGGCGTACAAGTGTGGGTTGCGGAAGGTCCGATTCGACATAAGGGAGTCATTAAAATGTTTAGGCGGGTCTGATCTCTTGAGGTCCCAAAATTGTTGTAATTTAGCCTGGGACAAGGCACTCCCTTAGGAACGCGTAGCACAGCATCAAGAAAAATCAACTCACTTCCAGCTCAGGATCACATGGTTGAGAGCTAGCGGGAGGTATACCCCAATCGTCTACATCCGGAACAGGCGGAGGATAAAGAAGCGCTCGGATGCGACTCAGTTCGTCTTTAGGTTCTTTGGCGTCGTCTGGTTCGAGGGAATAATCTAAGTTTGTCTTCTTTGACGGGCCCACATCGGAATCGTGTAAAGTGGATGGCCCCGGGGTGGCGGAGGATGAGTACGTAGAAGGGTGGGAGCGATTATGGCTCTGGTCTGGGCGGTGAGTGAGTTGGATCAAGCCACTTGGTGTGGTATTCCTCGGCGGTGGTGGCATTACTTTGGGACGAGTTGCTGCAGTATTTTAAACAAGTGATCCGTTGAAAAAAAAGCAGTTAGCATACCTCCTGTGGTAGTGTCCGCGGTGACGCTTAATTTTCCATCCTATCACGAGATAGAAATAACGAGCGAAACGAAGGAAAGGATGCAGGCAAAAGGGGAGGAAATGGATAGGGATGGGTAAAGTTATCTCACATGAGCAGTTAAACGTTTTACGTTCACTTTTGGCATCCGTTGATCTCGAAGTGTCAAGAGTTTTGAGGTGTGGGATCGCTCATGGCGGGGATCGGTCGTACTACTATCACTGCCTGAATCTTCATCGTAAGCACCTAGAGCTACGGCGCATTTCAATGACGTTTGTAAGGGAAGGCAGAAGGAAGTCGTGCTGACCTTGCATGTTGGGAAGTTCTGTTGGTGAGAGAAAGTTCGTTCACGGCGGACTTACAAATCCGACCATACATAAGCGCGGGTACTTGGCGCCGGCTTTCCATATGCACAGGCAAGTGACCTCCCATATTTTATGGCGTTCGTTCCGTCCATTCTCTAGCCTTTCGCCAACAATTAAACAAGTTCTCTCAAATAAATCGAAGCAGAACATTGGCGAGCTTAACAATATTACCATTTATGGGTGGATAAAGTCTGTTAGGCGGCAGAAGAATGTTTCGTTTGGGGTCGTGAACGATGGGACCACACTCAGGGGCCTCCAAGCAGTGTTCTTACACTCAGAGGCTCATCAAACAACTGCCCTGAAAAACGTTACCACAGGGTCCAGCGTACGTTTGACTGGCAAGCTAATCGAGAGCCCAGGAAAAGGGCAAGAGCATGAACTAAGGGTTGAGAGCTTTGAAGTTCTAGGCGAATGCGACTCTGAGGTATATCGTCCCTGTTGTATCATGTCTTCGTCCTCTCATGGCCTGGATAGGAGTACCCAATACAGAAAAAAGACCATTCGACGGAATTTCTGAGGGAGCATTCACATCTTCGTGCGCGCACGACAAATATCGCCGCTATGCTTCGTGTTAGGGACAAATTTGTCCGTGTCTTTGGTGACTGGTATGAGGTGAGGTGCGCCATGCAACCGTTTGCATTTACTCTAGGCGATGACTAGTATTGAACGTAAATCGACGTTGACGTTTACGTCATCTAGAATGCAGGTTTCGTGCATGCTCACTTACCAGTGATGACCACCAACGACTGTGAAGGTGCCGGTGAAGCTTTTCGCGTGGTTTCCGATCCTCCTGATCCTCCTCCCGACCCTGTCTCACTACCCCCATCGTGTTCCTTGCATACCCCACCAACATTCCTGACTACATCCACCCAATTACACCTAGAAGCACTTGCTTCATCTCTTGCACGTGTCTACACTATCGCCCCTTCCTTTCGTGCCGAACGTTCTCAAACTAATCGACATCTCAGCGAATTTTGGATGATCGAGGCCGAGATGAGTTTCCTTCGTGCAGGAGTGCAAGATGTATGTGATGTAGTTGAGAACTCTCTAAAATTCGCTCTAGAAAGTTTAGGAGAGGATGAAGACGTCAAGTTTCTTCGAGGAACAAGTGACGTTGGAGGCAATCTGAATACCTGGCTCGATCCTTCAATACAATGGCGACGCATAACCTACTCGGAGGCCCTGATCGCTCTTCAAAAACATCATGTATCGGGGGCTGAACCCAAGTTTCAATTTGGCTCGCCTGAATGGGGCGAGGCGCTGCGAAGTGAACACGAACGATGGATCGCCGACTCGTTGGGTGGGAATGCACAGGGAAGTCAGATTGGAGGGCCCGTGTTCGTTACTGACTATCCTCGACGACTGAAGCCATTCTACATGTGGGTGAACGACAAACAGAAGGAGGGTGAAACGCGATCCACTGTTGCTTGTTTCGACTTGCTTGTTCCGAAGCTGGGTGAACTGACTGGAGGGTCGGTCAGAGAGTCCCGCGTAGACGTATTGAGAGAGTCGTTGGCGCTCCATGACATGGATGAAGTATGCTTTTGCTTTGACTTCGTTCTACCCCCTTTATCCTGACTTATTACAAACCATCATTCTAGGCAGATTACTCTTGGTACATTGATTTGCGACGGTATGGCACGACACCTCACGGGGGATTCGGCGTTGGATTTGAACGTCTCGTAAGCTGGTTCTGTGGTATCGACAATGTGCGCGAGTGTCTTGCGTTTCCGAGATGGGCAGGAAGAATATTACTATAGCATACGAGCACATTTCAACGAAGTTAATTTTGTGATAAGAGTATCTCACAACAGGAGGAATCGTACATATATTCCCCTACCCACAAGCGTCGATGGAAACAGAGCTCACCATAGCTTCTGACACACCGCTACTGGTTACAAATGCGGACCTACTTAGAAACCTCTTCCACGTCCCCTCCCTCTGCCTCGTGGTCGGCCACGATCCCCTCCCCTTCCTCCTCTCCCTCTGCCGCGTGCATCCTCCTTCCTCTTTCCCTTTGGTTTTGGAGCATCGTCCACCAACAGCGTATCAAGCGGGAGGGCATCAGGGAGCACAAAGTATCTTCAGAACGCGTCAGCATAAGGAGCACAGGTCACCAGAAAAACACACCCACCTGATATTGTTACCACGAATGGAGAGGGAGTCTAATGATTGGGGGTCACGGTTCCGTGTAGTTAATTTCACGGTTTTAAGATGTGTGTTCATCTGCATATCGACGCCTGTGTTCATATGCCGAGCGTCAGTCTGAGTGGCAGGCATGATAGCGAGGTGCATACCGGTGATAGTACCATGTACAATAGACCCGTTCTTCAGTTCTACTGTGACGGTCTCATTATTGAGTTTCATTAGGAATCTATGGGTAAACGCAGATCGCAGCATGAGCTTATGTTACTCTGGCGAAGTCCAACTCCATAAACAGCGTCGTCGACTGCTCGATTTTGGACCAATGAAACAACTTGGAAAAAATATGTGAACTGAACCCTTACCGTACGAGCTTCATGGTGGGCAGACGGCGACGACGACAACGCTGAAGGAAAAGATACCTTGAGTGTTGATTTCAAAGTCCGAAAACAACGCCGCTCTGCTGTAGTATCCTGGACGGCAATACGTTGGGAAACTCTTTATATGTATCATGCCTCCCTATTCTCATGAAAAATTGATTAAAAACTACATAGATTCGTCCCATAAAGAGATAGATACCGAAAATAATAGAATATTCTGTTCCATCCTAGCCTACCTAAAGTAACATCGCGAATGGCCGAAGAATTCACAAGAAAGGAGGGATTTCAGGTGAGCAACCAGAATAGCGCTTATATTTCGTACATGGGCTCAGAAAAAATTATTTACTGTCGATGGTCGCAAGCATCGCAAGCGACCGACTCTGGAATAGCGTGAGTCCTACCAAAGCCCCCACCATACTCAATCCTATCCATGCTCTCCATTCCTGGGCACTGCGCTGTTTGATAGAAGGTGGACGTGAATCTCCTCTCGATCTATCGTGAACTTTCCTTGAGTTAACGGGAGGTGAGGGCCCAGACTTGGCGCTCTTGTTGCGTTGCGCTTGCTCAAGTCCATGGGATGTTTCCGATTCAATAATGTCCACGTCCGCTATGCCTCCAAAGAAGTCCGTCACAAGAGTACTGCCCACAGGTCTTTGAAATAGATCCGAACGGATGCCTGGGTGCGATCCAATTCTTACAGGGTCATATGTTGCGAACTGGAGCGGCAACAGGTGAGTGATCGAGCGAGGCAAAGGCAACAAGAAAAACAAACAAGATCCTCCATGGTCGCTTTAGATGTCTTGTTAATTCCCTCTAAATATTGCAATATATAGTGAGTATATCTATCGATCACGGACACGCCAATGTCATAATCAGCTTCATGCTTTATGAGTGCCAAAGAACCGTCAGGAGACAGCGGGAATTGTGGTGATATGAGAAACTCACAGAGTATGAGTTCTCATCTAGCTCCGACGAGCCGGTGGCAAGAATATTAGGGGAATAAAATTTAGAGTAAAGAGTATTGGCTTGGCAAGTGTCAACCATAAAGAATAATTCCTTATATCTGAATCAAATAATCGGATGATAAATAGAAGGCCTTCTTATAATGAAGATATCTACCTTTTCTTTTGCCACATCTGTTCGAATGCATCCGCAATGTCGAACGCGCTGATTTCTTCGTTATCTTGAAACTTCAAGAATTCGTTCCCACCATGTCCAGTCATATAAACAAATACATTGGAACGATCATCGGTTAGAAGACGCTTAGAACGGGGGTGTGAAGGCGGAACACGTCCTTATGAAACACCAGATATCAAGTTAAAGTCATCATTATTAGAAAAAAATCACCTGTAAGCACTCTGAGGAAATTTTCTACAGTAACCTCATATCCACGATAATCAACTTCGATATTCTCTCCGTAAAGATCTAGTTTTCGGCCTGGGTTCGCATAAACCGAGCCTGGGAATTTGTTACGAGAATTGCAGGCGGCATCATCGGCGAGCATAAGGATAATATTTGAGTCCGGAATGCCTAGACGTTTCACAGTGCGATACCTTGAGTACTTGTGTATGAAATCACTGGGAGACCAGAGAGCGAAAGGCGGGAGCTCACATTCCTAACGCATTTGCCATGTGCTGGCAAGAAATGAAGCCAATGAAGAGAGCAGAACATAGAGATCGATCAGTCATGTTCAAAACTTTGTGTCGTAGACTAAGTGATCAGCTACGCACCCGATAATTAAACCAGTATCGACTAGCACACACCAACACCGCCCAATTATTGGTGTGACCAGAGGCACTCTCTACCTTTTGGAAGAACTGCTTGACCTGCTGGTCCTCTACATGTTGATGAGAGTCACGTAAAAATGTAAGGGTGATGAAGAAAATGAGATGCAGCCAGCGCAAGTGCATCGTCGATGTAGAACGCCAAGCTGTCGGACTCCTTATTAGCGCCCAAGAAGCAACATGGGCGGTCGTATACTGCTCAAAGCGACCGTCTAATCAGCGCGCGCTAATCATTCATGCTATGCTTTCACAATCTTGAGCCTCAGTGCAAACGCTGTTTAGAGCGTAGTTGCGCGCCCACCCTGACGAGACTGATGGTTACTGGTATCGAGCTGCAATTCTACATACTCTTTTCGACATTTCGGGCAGATTTTCGGTCTCACCCCGAAGCCCGAGCTCTCGTGTCGCTTACGTAGGACTACCGGTACGCTACGGTGTTAAATCCTAATCTGGTCGAGCACAGATATAAAAGAGATATCTTTGAAACAGCAGTCCATCACCAGCCTCAGCCAAAACACCTCACACCTAAGTACACTTTCTTGCCATTACTTCAGTCCTCACTATGGCTAGCCCTGCTAACATCACAACCAAAAACTTGAGCGGAACGTGGACTATTGTGCATCCACACTCTTATGATCTTGTACCCTAACTAACGATTTAACACGATGCAGAACAAAACTATTGGTGATTCCCTCGACAAGATCCTTGCACTTCAAGGCGTTGGCTGGATTACTCGCAAAGCCATTGGCGCTGCACCAGTGACACAACACGTCAAACAATATGTGGACGACAAAGGAATTGAACACATTGATGTTGAGAGCGTTCTGCCTGGCGGCTTGAAATCTGTTGAACTTCGCGTCGTTGACAACTCAGAGCAACATGACAAGGACGACCTTTTTGGCCACATCAGTAAGTGCAGCACAGATATTTCATTGACCCAATGATTTCAATGCTTGATTTCGTTGTCAGTCCGCAAAAGCTCCCGTGTGAAACGATCACAGATCACACATGAATATTTGAAAGGCAACAGCCACGAAGCTGAGGGAGAAGAGGATGGCGTTCTGCGATTGGTGGTTTCCAGTGATACAGAAAAGTCAAAGAACACTTGGGTTCTTGAACAGGTGGGGAAAACAGTTCTATTCTGTATAAAAATGTGCGCTTTCTCACACAAATTTTTAGATTTGGGGATTCGAAACCATTGATGGAGTACGCCGCTCTACCGAACGACTGCACTTCGTCGGTCCTAAAGGAGAAATCATTGAGGGCCGACTCGTATATGACTTTGGTAAGCTTAAGACGGTGTCGAACAATCTTGAAATCTGACCTGTTGACCTGGTAGTCAAATCGACATGAAATGCATATCTTTCGCCATTTATTTTGGGGTTTAGTAGTCTTATGTTATTCGTAGAGGTGGGAGCCAGTGGTTGTTGGTAACGCATCATGTCCCAAAGGCAAGTATTATAGTCTTATGTATTCGGAAAATATATGGATTAGCTTCATGAAATTGTGACCCCTGCTGTGGGTTCCGAAAAACTTAGACACCGTCGCATGTTCACAGCAAACACTAGACTCGAGACCTGAACATCGCGTCGAGACGACGGATAGTTAGCTGAAAATAGCTTTCAGTTATGAACTCCGAGGAAACCCGCATCTTACCCACCATGCCTCCATTACTCTCCTTGAACGAAACCAGTCTTTTATTCGTTCCTTCGAGCCAAGAAAATAGAGCATCAGTCTCCCAGGTGACAGTAACAAGCAAGAAGTGAAAATTCTTGCTTCAAACTTGAAGCGAGCAGAAGAAAGCTAATACATAGCATTCTTTGAAGAAAACGCGACTCATCTGTGGAGGTGTTGGCTCGCTATTATCTCGTACAACACCAAATATCGGTCAGAAATAAAACCTATCGCTAATTCGTGATTTACACAAAAGACAGGCGCTTCTCGCAGATGTCCTCGTCCTACATAGGGAACAGCCGCTACCTACGAAATGCTTGTTCATAGGGGATGGATACACGCTGCTAGCCGGTAAGAGCCACCTGTGAATACATGCAAACTGTTTCACTTAACATCAGAAATTCCCAGAAAGAAAAACGTGGAAACTCGGGGAGAAGTGGCAGTTTAGGTGGGGGAGCGAGGAAATTGAACCAGCAAAAGATAAGTGGACGTTCACATTCCAATTAAGTGATAGCTAGGATGAGAAAGTTTGATTGGAAGGGTGCTATGAAACATCTGTAATTCATAGCATATAGTTGGGTCCTGGAGCCCAGTGAGAACCTGGTTGGATGGTCTCATATGGTCTCATCAGGCCCAACTCGTCGTTATTGGATGCAGCAATAGCACCGTGAGTCAAATGTCCTATTAAAAATCGCTGTATTATTCCCCAAATCACACTACCCTCGTGTCTTCCATCGGACTTCAGTGGGCAATTAATTTTCAAGAGTGAAGGATCCCTCCTCTCCTGCCGTGAGTCCCTCAGAACAAGCGAATGAATGGTTACATCTTCGCATGCATCCGAGAAACAAGAAAATCCGCAGCAATGATATAGATAGATAGATAAACAATTTTTCACACTCAACGAGGTAAAATGACTTCAAGTCTTGTGCGCAAATCAGTTATAATTGGATTTGATAATGTCTGCTGCCTGTTTGAAGATGATATTAGACTACGTTCATCATCAATATTGTAATCAAACCTTCTCGCCAACCGCATATGCCACGGTCTGCGAATGGCACGATAGATGCTTCATGCGGATTAGACGTGCAACTTTGCGTCCAGTTTCAAACTTACCAGAGGAAGTATAGAGCAATCCGCCTGAACCCAAAATTATGTTAACAACTTACAGCAGGGTGGGAGCCGATACGTACCACGCGGAGATTCGCAGTTCCGTAGACCTTCAGAGAAGCGTCAACGACTCCACCGTCCTCACGGGGAAGCATAGATGCTGTGCCGATAGGATGAAACACTATTCAAGTCGTGAGCGGCAGTACGCTGTCTAATCAGTGACGGCTTCGAACCTGAATTGATATGATTCTTAATATACTCTCTCACGGTCTCATCAGATGCAGTGTCCTCAGTGGTAGGAACAACACGGCCGCGCACGAGACCGGCCAACGGTTCTGTCTCGTAAAGTTTCAGTACGAACTTGAAAGCGTAAAGTAGCATGTCTGAGTCTTGAGGGTTGCTGAGGTATCCTGTTATAAACCCGCCCCGAGTTTGACCGGTACTTCACCCTGTGTTACAAGCAGGACTCACTTGGGTCGATGGCGGGAGGTGCAAGAGGATCCGGGGAGCATATATGCACGGTTCCACGGGAGAAGGGGTGCATTAGTGCAGCCATCATGGACGAGTAGCGGCTGCCAGGGGAAGCCGACCTGCCTGGGCCGGGGATGAATCCCGGTTGAGAAAGTATTCTGGACAATTGAGAGGAAGATAGTCATTGGGGCTACAGGGAGTGCGTGACGAAACACTAAAATAAAAACATACTCTGCTTGTGCGTACCGTGTGTCGGACAACCAACCTTTCTGCAATTCATATTGCTTTCTTAAACCGGTCGGAGCTGATGCATTCACGCTAATGTCACTGATAGTTGATTCGATGGCGTTTTCCCACTCCCCAAGCTTATGTTCCGGTGCGAAATATTTGGTCGGAATGAATGCATACCAGAGGGAGGGAGGCGAAGCGAACAGCCCCCGCCGAGTTTTGCTAAACGCAGAGAACCACGGTTAGACTAATTGGAGATAGGAAGTTTTTCGAAGGATTAAACACCTACTACAGCTCCATGTGATGTTCCCGCAATAAATCATCCGACAAAATGTTCAATGTCTCGAGTGTAGAATCAATTTCATGGATAGCTTCAACCATGACATGGTCCTTAAATCGAAATATTAAGCACTCGACTGTGAATAGCGTCTACAATGTACCTCTGAGTCGAAACACAAACTTGCCGCTTTAGCAAACGTATTGCTAATGACAAATTATGCTGCTCACGGAGATTTTCGCCGACGCCCGGTAGATCAATGGATTGAAGGATTCCAAACTGTGAGAGAAGGTCCTTTTGTCCAATTCCTGTATTTATACAATTAAATTAGCACACGAAGTCTGTTAGGATAGTGAGCGTCTCTTCAATACCAGAAAGCTCGAGAAGTTGGGGCGTTTGGAAAGATCCTATATCATTCGTTTGATAAAGTTTTTTTTTTGGGAACTACTGATTTGTACCTGCAGAAAGGATAACCTCTCTGTTGGCCGACGCTGTATAATTCTGTCTGTCCTTCACAAACTGTACGCCTGTAGCAGAAAGAAGACCTTCTTCTGTGTTACGTTCAAGGATCATCCTGCTAACATGAGCTCCGGTCACTAAGAACAGATTTTGCCGATGGGAGTTTGGCCCATAGTACGCCTGGTCACGATGTGGGAATGTGAATGTGAATAAGCGAGTTGAAGAATGAATTGTAGATATACATTAGCTGCATAACTTCGAGTCGCGGTCCGTGTGTCAACTGAACTGAAGGAGGTTGTAACTCCAACATTGTCTCCTTTTCCCTAAGGTAGCAACGAGTGCAGTTGTATCAGAACCATCAAGTTTGGTAAAACGTGACGCGTACCGCATCAGGGTTAGTAAGTATTCCTAAAGCGTTGATAGTGTTGAACAGAGGCTATTGAATCTGTAACAATTATGGGATGAGTACAGTTCCAGATGGTGGTCGAACTTGGGACAGATCTACCGAGCTCGTCCACGTCGGGTGTGTCTTGATAATTGGGCCAGAATCTCCGTTAAAATCGTGATCAAGGGGATCTAAACCGTAACGTTTTGCTAAATCAGGATCCGCTGGCAGCGTCGTTTCAGACTGGTTAAACAATTACTATTCACAGGTTCAAGACGATAGAAGTATGCATGCCTTCTTCATGTATTTAAGGAACTCAGGCCAATTCCAGCCATGGTTCCCCAGTTTCTCCATGGCTATAAAGAAGCCATTAAATCATCTTATACAAGTTGCGAAAGGTCATGCACTTACCATCGTACTCTCCCGAGGATGCACTTTGCATACGAATAAACTCGTTGAATCATTACTCAAGTAGGAGGAACAAACCGATTGAGGACCATGAAATTCAACTGGGGTAGTCTTAATGTTTGAATATTCTTTGAATAGAGCTTTAAGTAAAATACGTACCAACGACGATCCGCCAAGTGCTTTGCCCCTGATATTTTTTCGTACCGTGTTACATGGGTAACAAGTATGAATTAAGAAACATACCGCGGTTGAAAAACCGACCTCTGATTCGCGTTAGCTTGGGGTACAGACATGAATGACCAGTCGAATTTAGGGTTTCCCATGTTACCCAGGCCAAGACCTGGAGTAAAATTCGTGATTAAAAAAGTTCTGCTTGATATGTCAAGGACCACTAGCCAGGGGTGTTTATTTCTGCGGAATGTTCCTCCCATTCCCCGGCTTCAAGAACACCAACAATCACCTTTGGGTCTTCACTAAGTCGAGCCGCCAAAGCGAGACCTGCAGTACCGCCGCCGACAATCAGATAATCAAATTGGTGCTCACAGAAAGCAGACGCAATGCTGAGAGGCATGTTAGAATGAGTGCTGCTGGTATTATGCAAGTACTTATACTGACCGGGGTGACACGGGTACTGTGACATCCCACGTTACCCCTTCAAGAGATTATCGATTATTATTACTATTACTACTATATAATCCGTACCACACGAATCAGTTGTGGTTTGTTTGCTGTGGAGCGACACGTAGCCAAACTCTTGTATCAGGTTAAGAAAAGGGAGGAACGAGCTTACTAAGCTAAACCACTGCGGCCCAGGATTAGCTATAGGAGAGGATGCTTGGGTAAGCCGACCCTCTCTTTTGTGTTATTTCGTCAGTCTCCCTTCCGACGTCCTTATTAATTATGCATTAATTATGACTGGCTTCTGTTCAACCTACCGGAGTGACGGTCGAAGGCCCTTCGCGCGCTACCACCGGCACTTGAAGGTACTCAACATTCCGCTGCTTATGTGGACCGTGTGCGCACATATTTGCGCCAGCATTGGTTACATCAAGGTCTCCAATGTATTCAAACTACGAATACAAACCCCTAAAACGCGGTGACTGGTTACGAGTCTACTTCGAACCGGGAAGACGGCTTGGACCGAATGTAACATGCAGCTCCTGAGCTGGTACGAGTGGTAGACCTTGCTACCCGTACTCCGTAAGTATGAAGTTGAAGTCGATATCCCCGAAATTGTGGTTTTGCGTCACGGTTGGCTGTCAGCCACTTAACCTTTGGTTGCGGCTGGTTCATTTCGCAACTAATAATCCATAAGTATTAGTTTCAGCCCACAACCCAGATGATCCTTCATCTACCCCCCCGACGAAAAAGTGTTCATTACCATTGTCATTTGAGATCTCTTGCCTCCACTTAGGCCGACATGGAGGACCATCTAGGTGATTTGGGTGAGTATCAGTGTTGAAGAAGTACGCAGCTTCATTGGACAATGTGTCTGACAGGGGTGGTCGCTCTATGGGGTCTGTTTTTTATCGTGTTCTGGTCCATACTCTGGGGGCTCGTATACTTGGCCGTCCTTTGGTACCGAAGAGTATCAGGTGACGAGATACTCAGGGGAAGATATGCACTTCTGTCAAACTCTCCTGGGTGCACCACGGAAGAACTCCCTTTCGCCGTTTATCATATTGCAGATCAATAGTGATTTTCTTTCTGGTCTTTCAGAGATTTCGTATTGACCCTCAACCTCAGTACCGCTGAAAGATCCCCTACTCCGAGTATTTCCCTCATTATGCCTTCTCGTTCTTCAGATCTCCAACAGCTATACATTGCACTTCAGGCGCGTCAAGAGACCGATGCGGCGGAGAAACAAGCTCGAGATGCAGCTGATGAACGGGCATCTCTGGGTTCGATCAAATCTCTAAAAGTACCCATGAGAATGATGACCCCTCCCAGTAGGCGGGCTTGAGTTGGTCGCGAGGTGTTTTGGTTGTTGTTTAAATTCTTGTCGCATCTGTTAAGTATCCTCATTGCGCTGCCTCTGTTATCTCCGTAGTCTCTGGCCATTGCTCTTCATTCCACCGCTCTAGTCTCGTATATCGTACATGGTTTCCCTTTGTTTCCCTAAGTCTAAGGGTTCTGGCCAAGAAAGAAAAATGCGCCAAAATATCCGGAGACGCACAGCGCGGAAACACATCAATCGAGGGAGGCTTGAGATATAAACGAAGCGGCAAGCCCAATAAATCTACATTGACCCAGAGTCGGTTCATGCACCATCGCCTCTTCGAAGGCGGTTGAATTTGGGAAGCATCTCTCGCAGATACTCTGCATGTTTTCTTCGCAGGTCAATCTCTTGGATCTTCCCTCGTCCACTCCATATCCTCCTCTCAGCGGCTGTGCCGTAAATCACCTTAGTGGAAAATCATTAGGCACCATTCGCAGTAACGGTATGAAACAGATAAAACCTACAGTATAATCTTCCAAAACCTCGTCTTCCGTTGGAACGACAAGGCACCCGGCTCCAATCACGCAAAATGATGTTAAACGAACAGTATGATGCAGACGAGCGCGTGTTGAGATGGTATTTGAGTTTCCGATCGTAGGGGACTCGACACCTTGGATTGTTTTGAAGGAATACTCGAGATCAGACTGCGCTATAGACTCACGACATCCAATCTCAAATAAATTGTCATCGCCTATTCGCATGACCTCTTTTCGCCTAGATGTAGAAATGTTCCTCATCAAGTCATCCGTATCTCAATCAAAAAATTCACGTACCTGTTTACTATTATGGCACTTTCCTCAATAATACATCCTTGGCCAATTACAATAGGTCCAATGGCGAAAATAGTGGCCTTTGGGTGAACAACAGTCCCTGAAAAAGAAGTATTGATGATGTCTCTGAGGGACATTCATCCAGACGCCATACCGGCCCCGATTGTGATGTCACCTTTGAGCTCAACATCCTGGCAAACTACTGCTTTCGAATGAATCGTAAATTTATCTTTTCTGAGCTTTGGTTGAATAAACGATTCAGTGCAGATCATGTGGAACTCACATTGGTGGCATGTGGCAAACTCAGCATTTTAAACTCCGAGATGCAGAACATCAGTAGGTTCGTTCCAAGCCGCCTTCCCATTGCCCAACTTGGTTAAGCACAGATAAATTGCTTCAAATTGCAATCTGGTGCTGATCCAAGGTGAGCCGCTGGCTTCTTAAAATGATGTGCAGCTGTGAAATAGGATTGGGACTCCCTCAATGGTACACAATTGTATATATGGTATTTACCGAGTATATGAAAGCTATTTTGATGACCCCACACCCCAGCCCCAGTGAGAAGTCCAAATGGTCTCAATGGATCTGAACTAAGGCATGACACAGTTGCAGGTTACTGTTGGAAATCAACCTGACAAATTGACTCTAAGGGGTAGAGCACCTGAGTCAAAGTCTAAAGAAACATTGTTATACTACTTACCGTATTCCCCATTAAGATGAGGTTCAAGAATCTTTATAAGAGTCATTGCAACATAGATAGAGCTTCAGTTGTTAGTAGACAACTGATGTAAGAATGTATATATTAAGTAGCATATATGCTACTTATGAAATATACAAGCCACAATGGTGGCTTGTGGGCTATTGTATATAAGCCGCCCACTAGGGGTGCTTGTAGGTATACAGTTGTCCACAAGTAGATTAGATTAGCATATACCTTTAACTTGTAACTACACCAATTGCAGACACCAATAAACCATATTGGTTCAGTCTGACAGGTGTGATCAAGTAAAGTGAACTTTTACACTTTTTTGACTACCAATAAAGATTGGTAGTACTGTGATAACAAAAAATATCAACACAATCTTTTGAACAAAACTGACGAGTAGAACACTTGCCAGGATCCACAGAAACAGTAAACCTACAGTTTACAGTTTACCATTGATTCTTCTAAATCAATAGAAGAATGCCACTGAGTGGCAGATAGATCATTAGATCTATGGCTTCAATGAGAATGCAAAGCCACACATCTAGATTTGGAGAGGATCCAGATACATCTGGAGCCACAGTGAAGGGCTCCGAGATGAGAGCTTCACCTGCCCATGATGTGGATAGGCAGATGGGAACATCAATGAGGATTGCAAGTCCTCATGCCCCCATGACACCTATAGCTTCCGACTCTATAAGTCAAAAGCAAGTATCAGCTGACCTCATGAGATCAGCACCAGAGGAATTGGAAATGAACAATGTATCACCTGTTAAGAAAACAAAAGAACTTCAACACACTCAAAGTTAAATTCATCTCTCGAGAAATTGAGAGAAGTGCTGACTAGCAACACTGATAACTCGCCAGGACTGCGAGTGTCCCAGCTACCCAAAGTTCAAGAATATCACGAATTGCAAAGTTCATTGTCCCAAACAGGGATAACAGAACATGGGTCTGCATGCCAGGAGGAAGAAAGCTGGCAATATGAACATACCACTGGGCATATAGCTCAGATGATTACAGCTCTCAAAGAGAGCCATAGACATGTAGATACTACATGTCAAGTAAGCCAACGAGGGGTGGAAGCCGCTTGTGCAGCAGATGATGCTGCAAACCAACTTCAAGGTTTAGGAGATGGTATGGAACTGTTAATACAGTCCCAGGAAGAAGAGGTTCAAGGGCCTCTACAAGGAAAGGCCCCTGAACATGGCAACAATCCCAATAGGGATCGTGAAGTCAACCGCAAGGCTGAAAAGGCTTGTAAGAAACAAGACAGACAGAGGATGCCACCTCCATCTGGTCTGATGTTCCTTGTGAAGTGAGTGCTACCCTTGAACAGGATAGCAGCAGTATGCACTAGTGTACTGAAGAAGAGACAGATCACAAGCTGGAGGCTTGTGATAGAGAAAATATCCATGAAGGAATTTGCAGATTGAAAAGGACCTATAATGAGCAAGAAGTGCTCAAAGCAGTGACTCAACAGTCACTGCGAGAGATGCTGAAGTCTGATGCTGATGGCATCAGTACTACGACTAGCACTCACATTAGTCTTGAACATGAGTTCAATCAGTGGGATAGGATCAAGCAGAAAGTGGTGTGACAGAAACACTGTGTGCTAGAAATCAGTGCTAAACACATGGATAACCTGGTAGAGGAGGCATACATTGCCAGAGTTGAAGGCGAGGCCTTTGACAAGCTGATTGAAGCAGCTCAAGTAGCTCGATCCACCCTCAGCAGCAGTCATAGGCTGAGGGATGCCTATTTAATGGCTGACAAACATCAACTGTTGTATCAGATCAATGAAGACACTGTTGATCCATCAGTGCACCCAGATGTGGGTAATAACTTCCCTGCCTTCACAGGCAGATACAAGCAATACCACATGCAGTATCACTAGCAGTGATAGATCCTGAACAGAGAGTTCAGGATGTAGCAGGAGGTCCATCTACCTATGTAGATGGAGTCACAAAGTTGGTGCGAGCTGCCTTTGAGAAACACAAGGACAGCAAGCCCAATAAGTCCATGCTTTCAAAAGCTGGAATAAAGCTACCTCACCCAGCAGAATATGCTGGGAAAGCAGATCTCAAATAATTCAAGAACTTTGTCTCAGGAATCCTGAGATGGTTAGGCATGAATAGCCTACTGGGTCCATCCAGCATGGAACTCCAGTTGAATTATTTGGGCACTTGCCTAAAAGGCAAGGCATTAGAATGGTACACTCAAAATATCAAGTGTCACAATCGAGTTGTAATAGAGTGGACTCTAGAGTGCAATTGCTGGATTACAACAGTGATTCCTACATGCACTTATGCACAGGCATGTGTTGAACAAGTTTGACACAATTGTGCAAGGAACCAGAACTGTTCAGGAATTACTGAATGATATTATGAAGTATGCAGTGTGGATGATACACCCATCTGATGAGTACACAATCTGTAAATGGTTCGTAGCAGCACTGCAAGAAGCACTGCGTCATGGAGTCCTAAAACTAGGCTACATGATTGAATTCAGTTCAACCACTGAATTGTATGGAGCCACAAAGGCCATTGAGGATGTCTCCTGATATGACATTGGGTCGCACAAGACGGAGTCTAGCAATGCTCACACACTGCAGGCAAAGCTGACGTTGATGAATAGTTGAAGTAAGGCTGTGCTGGGCTTGTCTTGAGCTCCCAATATGGGGAGCCACCCAGCAGTGAAGCAGGTGACATATCATCCACCTAATGCTCGACCTCAGGTGGACACGAGGCCAAGTGTACCCCAAACAGGGGTACATGCTACATGTTATGAACTAGATTTCTTCTTGTCGGATGTCGGAATTATCGGAATGTCAGAGTTTGGGACTTGGAGTTGGGATTGGAACGTATGGACGTTGGCTTCAACTTATAGGTTGCACCCTCTTGGATCCTTCGTGTCCTGGTATTTTGGAAATCGGATGTCGAAGAAGTCGGAGGGATCGGAGGAGTCGGAGAACGGAAGGTCAGATAAGACTTTGGAGGTGGAGGTGAGAAGTTAACGAGTCAAGGTGGGTTAATATTTGAACTGACTAACGAAGTACAAGGAGAAGTTGTATATAATGAGTTGATACGGTCTGAATCGGAAAGATACAAATATGGAAATCCAAAACGGAACGAGTATGGAATTGGGGTGAGAGTAAATATGGACATAAGACTGAAGATGGGATTTTGATAAGAGATAACTAAATATAGGTGAGGCGGGGATAAGTAGAACAGGTGGTACACATTGGAATATAAATCGGGATATCAGAGAAAAGCGGAAAAGCTGGAAATGAATCTGGGTTTTAACAGTATCTCCTCTTTAAGGCCAAGCCAGGCCTAAGATCAGCGTGGGAGGTTTGGTTTGGTGATTAAGTGAAACCCCTAATGTGATATATAAGAGTGATGGATGAGGTTCGACTTATCAGACTTCTGATTTTTTACCCCTACCCCCCTTCTGAGCTAAATGTCAATGCTGCCAATTATCTCACTTGAGGATCTGATTTCTGAAGATGATTCAGGGTCGGAAAACAATTTGGAAGTGCAGATTCACGAGATTTCGGAGTTGCAAAAAGAAGCGGTGAAGAAATTGGAGCGGAGAAGGTCGGAGTGGAAAAAGGTGGAAAAGGAGGAGGAGAAGGCCGAAAAGAGATCAAGGGGAAAATCCCAGGGAAGAAAAAGCAATGTGGTGGATAGAACCATTGCCTGTAGGAGGGTTCACAAATCTGTGATTAATCGGGTCAGACACGAACAGTATTGTTGTGCAGGATGTCGGGTTTGGGATATTTTTTGTTTGCCGATAGTGGAGGGAGCGAATGCGACATGCAATGAATGCACAAAGGATGGGAGGACGTGCTGTTGACTGGGAACGTCGGGATTTGCGGAAGAAGTCGCAAAAGGCATGGATATGGGTGAGGGAGGAACAGCGGAGTTGCTGGTGAAGGAAATCCGAGAGTTATGGAAATCCATTGATTGTCATGCAAGTTCCATGCGGACACATTCCAAGGAGACACAGATTCTAACCTCATGGGTACAAAGGAAGGTTCAGCACCAGGAGCGGGAATTGGAAGTAAGGATGGAGGAAATGGAAAGGGATGAAATATGGGAAATGGAGTCGGAAAATTGAATCGGGATTGAGCGGAAACGTGAAGCGGAATTTCTTGGAACAGATGGAAATGTAATTAGGGACTTGAACATAAAAATGTAGGAAAAATCAGAAAGGAAAAGTCAAGGTGGAATCAGTCCAGGCTTATTGGGATATTTGTTATGAAAATCTTCAACGACCTCTGAAGCGTTGGCTAATTCCATAGTGGGAATCCACAAGGTTTCTTCATTGGTATCTTGATAACCTGTCCAGCGTACCAAGTATTGTATCTTGCAACATCGGTGATTGTCTATCTTGGAGTCCAGAATTTCGTCGATTTCATATTCGGGTTCACCTTCGATAATAACTGGTGGAGGTGGAGGCTGTATTCGGTTCGGGATTTCATTCAGAGTCGCAGGTTCTAGCATGGAAACGTGGAAGGATGGGTGAACAGCATGCATACTGTCAGGTAATCGGAGAATGAAGGCTCTATTACTGGTACCTGCAGGTGCAATGATATCAAAAGGTCTGAGGTATCTTTCGGCGAGCTTCTTTGAAGGTCGGGTTGTGTGGAAAAATTTGGCCTTGACAAAGACTTTGTTGCCTACTTTGAAGTCCGGAGCTGGAGAACGTTTCTTGTTTGCGGGTTCCTTGTATCGGGATTGCGTGTCAGAAATTCTCTTTCAGAGTTCCTGGTGGAGTTTGTCTAAGTCGATTGCGAAATATTTCGCACGGGATGAAACGAGATTGCATTTGGGATGGACGGAAATGTCAGGATTGTAACCTTTGTTGGCAAAGAACAGAGAGACTCCTGTTGTCATGTTTGGAGTGTTGTTATAGGCGAATTCTGCGATTGGAAGAAGTTCAGCCTAATTGTCTTGTTGATAGTTACAATAAATGCGAAGGTATTGCTCAAGAGTCTGATTCGTCCATTCGGTTTGTCTGTCGCCTTTGGGGTGATATCTGGAGGTGAAGTGGAGATTCATGTCTAGCGCCTTTCCGAGTGTGCAGAAGAAGGAAGACACGAATTTGGAACCTTGATCAGAGGTGACGTGAGTCGGAACACTGTGCTTGGAGAAGACATGGAGGACGAAAAGCTGAGCGAGCATTGGAGAAGTGATTGTTGTGACTGTTGGAATGAATATTGCTTGTTTCGTGAGTCTGTCCATGATAACAAGGATGCTGTCAAAACCCGATGAAAGTGGAAGCGGCTCAATGAAATCCAAGGATATGGAATTCCATGGTCTTGGTGGAATTGGTAAATGCTTAAGGAATCCATAAGCCCGGTGTCATTGGGATTTTGATCGCATGCATGTTGTACAGGACTTGACGTAGGAAATCACAAAATCGCAGAGTTTCGGCCATGTATATTTGTGTTGGATGTTGCTGAGTGTCTTGTTTTGTCTGAAATGTCCAGAGATTTGGTTCTCATGCAGATATTGTAGAACACGGAGTCGGAGGTTGTTAACATTGGGAACATATATTCGGTTGTCGAGTTGGAGGAGTCCTTGAGGATCAACTGACCATTGGGGTGTCGGAGGGTTTGTCAGATAGTCGGAAATTGCAGGATCGGAGGAGATGGATTGTCGGATTTCTTTGTGGAGTTTCTCAAAATCCATGATGGTAACTGCACGGAGAATTGTGACATTAAGGGATGTGGCTCGGAGGGACAATGACAGCTGTTCGTTAGTGAAAACCGGGCGGAAATTGTGCGGGTTAACACTGGCATAGTCGCTACTCCCCTCTTTAGGATAGACGTCCCATCGTCTAGTTAAAGAGTTGGGTTTTGTTCCGAGTTTCCCAGGTCGGAATTGGATAACAAGGTTGAACTGACATAGGTATTCCGACCATCATACTTGTTGTCAGATTAAAAGCTTGGTGGTGGCGAAATATTCAAGGTTCTTGTGGTCGGTTACAATGTCAATGGTGGAACTGGAACCTTTGAGGTAGTGTCGCCAAATCTTGAAAGCTTTGAAAATAGCGAGTAATTCCTTGTCGTGAACATCGTAGTTTAATTCTGGGGTGGTGAAGGTTCTGGAATGAGAAGCTACAGGGTGAATTTTGCCATCTTCCAGAGAAATGATAGAGAGGATTGCTGTGAGGGTGTAGTCCGAAGTGTCGGTTTCCACAATGAGTTGACAATCGGGAATCCAGTGTGTAAGGATCAGAGCTGTGGTGAAGGCTTTCTTAAGTGTTTCAAACGATTTCTGACACTCATCAGAGAAGTTCTATTTTACGGATTTCTGAGTCAGTTGGGTAAGCGGAATTGCGATGTTGGAGTAATTATGAATGAAGCGTTGGTAAAAGTTCGCAAAGCCTAGGAAGGATTGGATATCTTTTACTTTTCAGGGTTCAGGCCATTCTTGAATTACTTTGATCTTATTGTCTGCCATTGAGAGTCCTTTGGGAGAAAGCATGTATCTGAGATATTCCACCATTGTCTTGTGGAAGTTGCATTTGTTGGATCTTGTGTAAAGTCGGCTTTTTCGGAGTCATCGGAGAACTTTGTGGACATGCTCTTGATGTTCTTCCAGATTGTTGGAATAGACTAGAATGTCGTCCAGATAGATGAGGACCGAAACATCGAGCATGTTGCCGAATATATTGTTCACAAATCGCTGAAAAGTGGCTGGGGCGTTAGTGAGACCGAAGGGCATAACATGCCATTCAAAGGAACTGTATCAGGTCCTGAAGGTGGTTTTCCACTCATCGCCCTCTCTAATGCAGACTAAATGGTAAGCATGTCGGAGATCAATTTTGCTGTAAATCCACACCTTTCCGGGGCTTTCCAGAAGGTCAGAAAGTCGGGGAAGCAGATATCGGTCTTTTTTCGTGATTTTGTTGAGACCGCGGAAATCAATACAAAGTTGGAGTCCGCCCAATTTCTTCTTCGAAAATAGTACCGGAGCACCATGCGGGGAAAGTGAAGGGCGGATGAATCCTATGGCTAGTGCCTTGTCAATGAACTTTTGGAGTGTTTCTAGCTCAACTGGGGATAGGGAATAAATGGTTCCCAAGGGGGGGCTCTCTCCCTCTATTAGGTCAATCTTGAGATTGTACGGCCAGTGATCGGCGAGGATTTCCGCTTTCTTCTTGCTGAAGATGTCGGAAAACTCCTGATATTCTGATGGAACACCGTTGAGATTGGCTGTTGGATTGGGATTCAGGGAAGCATTGATGATGGAAGCAGATCTTCCTTTCAGAATTATGCATAACTGAAAGATCTCCTTGTTGTCCAGTTTGCATAAGCGAGCGAACGCAGGAGCAGGGACTAGGTCGATAGGTGAGTCTTGTTTGGATGTTGGAGGGGCGTCCGCACGAATGGATTTCGGGATTCCAGAGACTGCAGAGGCAGATTTCGCGGAGAGTGACGTTGGAATTGAATCTTGTTGCTGAGGAATGCGGAACAATATACTGCTCAATACCCAGTCAATCAATGGATTGTAGCGGGTGAGCCAGTTGTGTCTAACATGATGAAGCAGCTAGAATCAAGCAGTGTTACATACATGGCAACAACCTGATTTTCGTCAGATGGAAAACGGATTGGGATATCAATGGTCTGTGTGATTGAGACGTTAGAAGTGCCGTCGAAGAGCTTTAGCAGGATCTGCGGGATGTTGCGGAACTCCAGCGGAAGCTTGGAAGTGAACAACGAGTCTAAAAAACAGTGAGTGGAACTGGAATCCACGAGAGCTTGGATATTAGTATTTGGAATAATGTTGGAAGTCAGTCGTATTGTAAAAGAATCAGATTTTGAAAGAGCGGAAGTGTTGAGTTGAACCTCGGAAAATGCACAGATGGAATCAATGCAGCTCTGGGTCTGTGCGGAGGTCTCAGAGCTGCTTATTATTATTTTGAATCTGTAATGGCTGCAGGTTCGGCCTTGGATTCGGGTTGGCTCAGAATTGCGGAGGCTGCTCGAGCCTTCGATTGAGCATTAAGGGAGGTTGATCATGGACAGTCCTTTTTGCCTGGGTTTCCCACAGAACATGCAAAGGTTTTGGTCCATGCATCGCTGTCTCCTGTTGGGTTAGTTTTCCATCTTTTCCGAGTATGTTGGGAATATCTGGAGTTTTTTGGAAATTCAACGTGGAGGACTGAGGTTTGGTAGAAGAGGTGGAAGCCGAACCATTGTTGTTGTTCGTCCTCTTCTGCAATTGGTTCGATTGGGATTCTTGCTTGTCTGATTTGCTACTGTTACCGGAGTAGTTATTGTTGGAAGTGGTGGCGCGGTTGACCTCGCCTTGTTGTTCCCAATAACAGCTGTCGATGGTTTGCGTGAGTTGTCGGAGTTCTGGAAGCATGTTGGCTTTGTCCTGGGTTGCAAGAATATCTTTAATATGATTGGGAAGTTTAGTATAAAAACTCCTATGAAGGGCAGTGTCGCCCCAATTGACTCTAGCGGCGAGGCAGTTGAATTCTACGATAAACTTTGTGATGTGTTGGTTGTCATGCATTCGGAGATTGTCGAGTTCAGTTTCCGCATTGCCGACGGGATCGTAAGCTCCAAAATTCTCTCGGAGCACTGTTGTGAAGTCCCGATAGCTTGTAAGCCAGGGCAGGTCTTGGAAGGTGTCGTCATCTAAGAGTTCAGGCTCAAAAAAATCTAAAGCCGTCCCTTTTAAAAAAGAGATGGTGTAAGTAACTTTTGCTTCGTCACTAGAAAAGGTCTGAGGACGGTCGCGGAAGTGCATTGAAGGAGGAAAGGATGGAGCTTTCGGGAATCTGATCCATCAAAGGTGTCAGGTTCACGGAGTTTGGTATTTCCGGTTTGACCTTTATTTGGAGTTCCCATGTGCTTGGCTATCTGTTTCAAAGCTTTTAGCATAGCCTTCCCCTCATCTTCTTCATCGTCATCATCGTCCTCATTGTTGTTGATGTTGTTGTTGTCACCAGGGTCGTCTTCCAGTTCGTTATTTGGGAGGCTAGATCTGGGGTTTGTGATTCCGGTGACAGTACGGGATCTGGTAGAAGGCATAGTGAATGGATCAAGAGTTTTAGTTTGAATATACTGTTATGAACTAGATTTCTTCTCGTCGGATGTCAGGATTATCGGAATGTTGGAGTTCGGGACTCAGAGTCAGGATCAGAACGTATGGACGTTGGCTTCAACTTATAGGTTGCGCCCTCTTGGATCCTTTGTGTCCTGGTATTTTGGAAATTGGATGTCGAAGAAGTCGGAGGGATTGGAGGAGTCGGAGAATGGAAGGTTGGATAAGACTTTGGAGGTGGAGGTGAGAAGTTATCGAGTCAAGGTGGGTTAATATTCGAACTGACTAATGAAGTACAAGGAGAAGTCGTATATAACGAGTTGATACGGTCTGAACCGGAAAGATACAAATATGGAAATCCGAAATGGAACGAGTATGGAATCGGGGTGAGATTAAATATGGACATAAGACTGAAGATGGGATTTTGATAAGAGATAACTAAATATAGGTGAGGTGGGGATAAGTAGAACAAGTGGTACACATTGGAATATAAATCGGGATATTGGAGAAAAGTGGAAAAGCTGGAAATGAATCTGGGTTTTAACACTACACAGAGAGCAGGAGCAGGAGCTCCTGCCACTTTTCACCCCCCACAGAAACCTCCTGGAGGTTCTGGAGGTCAAGGACATAGCATGGAAGTGATGTGCTACAAATGTGGACAAGTTGGGCATATCAAGCCCAATTGCCTGCAATAGAAATATTAGAATATCTCAGTCTTTGATAATGAATGACTGATATTATTATTACCTATTAGAATATCTATAGTAACTGGTAAGAAAGACATACTAAGGAACTTTAAAGAAAGTGACCTCATCCCAGTCTTCGATAATGAATGACTGAGGGAAAAACATATCTACGAAGTCTGATACTACTTATATAATCTTTCACATACAAACTCCGGTGTGGTAGCTTGTCACCTCAATATTTAACACTCCCACTCGAGCGTATTGCCATTCCGAGTTTGTTAATAAAAAGTTTGTGCTTGATGTGAGCCAGACTCTTAGTCATGAGGTCAGCTGTCATCTCCTCAGTTTGACAGTATTTGATTCTGAGATGTCCTGCAGCAACAGCTTCTCGGATGTGATGAAAACATAGTGCAATGTGCTTCATTCGTGGGTGGTTCCCTGGGTTTTGAATCAAGGCAAGTGCTCCTTGATTGTCACATAAAATTTGAGTTGCACTTTGTTGTTCATGTCCAAGCTCCTTTAACAACTCCCAAAGCCAATACACTTCTTGCGTTGCTCGGCTGGCTGCAACGTACTCAGCCTCTGCTGATGAGAGTGAGACTATTGACTGGATTTTGCAGCTCCAACTCACGGTGGCACCAGCCATCGAGAAAACATATCCTGCCGTCGATCAGCATGTATCGTTGTCACCGGCCCAGTCAGAATCTGAATATCCATGGAGTAGTCGTGATTTCAAATTGCTGTCTGGTGCATCGGCATCGTATCATAGTACATGATTTCACGTCCATATCAGGTAACATAGGACTCGCTTTGCCTCATGCCAGTGGATCCGACCAGGATTTGTAGAGAATTTGCTCAACACTCCAACTGCATATGCAATATTGGGTCGTCTCCCTAACATTGCATACATGAGACTTCCAACCAATGACTGGTAGGGTATCTTTTCCATTTCCCTCATTCCATCCGCTGATTGAGGACAGTCATCCTTTGTTAGCTTGATTCCTGCTGCAAGTGGGGTTGGTGATGGTTTCGCATCTGTAAGTCCATATCTCATGACCATATCATCAATGTAACATCTTTGGGACAGCATTAGCACACGTCTGCTGTGATCACGAATGATCTCCATTCCCAGGATAAATTGTGCATTGCCGAGGTCCTTCACCTTAAAATGGTCTCTGAATCTTGCCTTATGAACTCACATCGTTTTTAGACAATTTCCTAGCATAATCATGTCGTTCACGTATACCACTAGGTAGATCGTGACCTTTCCGTTGTGATTTACATAAATGCAGTAGTCCGCATGGCAATGCTCATATGAGTGTGTGCGCAACTCACTGTCCAGCAAATCATTCCAGACTCGGCTAGTTTGTTTTAGGCCATATATAGCACGCATGAGTCGTTTGATCTTTCCAGTGCTTTCAACACCATCTGGAAGCCTAATATATATTTCTTCTTCTAGTGGACCATTCAAGAAAGCCGTTTCGACATCCAGTTGATGAATATGAAATAGTTCCCCTTTAAGCGCTAGTGCAAGTAGTACATGAATTGAGGTTAGTTTGACCACAGGTGCATATGTCTTGTCGAAGTCTAATCCAGGGATTTGTGAGTATCCTTTTGCAACTAGGCGACTCTTGAAACGCTGAACTGTTCCGTCAGAACCTTGTTTGATCTTGAATATAAGCTTGGATTCGACTGGTTTTTGTCCTTGCGGTAAGTTTCCATCGACCCAGGTCCCATTATCTTCCAGTGATTTTATCTCGAAGCTTATAGATGCTTTCCAATGCTCCCAGTCTCCTCCTTTTCGCGCTTCATGAACAGTACATGGTTCGATGAAAGATCCTGTGGCTTCAGCAGCTGACATTAGTGCAAAGACAAGATTGTTTATGATTTTGTTCTCATTTGGCTCTTCAATGTCATCAGGTAACGCTTCGTGTATTTTCCAGCTGGGTTTTACACATCACTGTGGTAGTTCCTCTGCAGGTCCAAGTAGCTCCGACTCCGTGTGCCATTTTCATGGTGCTTTTGGGACAGCTGCAGGTGCAATTATCTCTTCCGAGGTATGATTGGTCGTGGATTCTGGAACAGATGCAGGTGATTCAGGCGAAGGTGTGTGTTCCTCTTGTCCCAGATCATCATTGTTTGCTTCTTGTTAGGGATCCTTATAATGTACTTATAGTCTGATAGTCCTTGTGTTCAAAGTTCCAAGTGTTTCTGACCAGTAGTAGTCTGAATTCTTCTATTTCTTGTCTCTGCTGCTGAGTTCACTATTAATGATCCACAAGAGTCCACAACTTGGATTGCTGACCTAAAACCTGCCAAATCAGTAACTCAGCTTCAACTCAGCTGCTGACCAATAATTACCATTATTGTATCTCAGCAGCTGAGGTAAGCCAACTCATTGGTCAGCAAAATCATTAATTAGCTCCACAGCAGGTGACCACTTATTTATCAACCAATATCAATTAGCTAGAGTCATTATGACATCATTGCAACCCCATTTCTGAGCTTGAATGCTATGATATCATTTCAGCATCATAGATATTCATGAGTCAGTGAATTTATGACTCCATAGCTGTCTCTAGCCAATAGTTAGCCTCATATTAATAGTGTAGAAATGACTAGAAGCTTCTGGAAGACCCTAACCATACATGGCAGCTGCCAGAACATTCCAGCAGCTTCCATTCTATAATTAGACCTTCCAAAAGCATCTAGAATGACTCAGATGTAAGGCTATAAGTATAGCCCTAGGTAGCCTTGCAAGAAGCAATCACACACACATTTCACACCCACTTCTGCCTGAAGCCTGAGCCTTCTATCAGAATCAGTTCAAGCCTGAAAAACTTGACTAGCTGAAAAACTCTGCAGGAGCCTCTTTCAGTACGCTTATCACCTTGCAGGGGTGAGGCACAATCTCTTCAGCTTTTCGCTGCTTTAGTTGGAGCTCTGTAGTTTGTAGGACCAGAGTTAAAGACTACTAGTTTGTGTAAGCAAACCACTACTTTCCATCTGGTTGACACTTTGTTGCTTGTAGGGCCAAAGTACAACTGCTGGCTTGTATTGGGTATCATCACTTCTAATTGATTGAAGCTTTGTAGCTTGTAGGGCCAAAGTTAAATTAATAGCTTGTGTTGGTAACACTCACCACTACTATTTGATTATCCTTTGTTGCTTGTAGGGCCAAAGTCTAATCAATAACTAGTGTTGGGGTGTAGTACACTTTCTATCTAATCAAGTTCTGTTGCTTGTAGGGCCTTAGCTTGATTACTAGCTTGTGTCAGCACAAAGCTACCACACTCTATCTTATCTAGGCACTGTTGCTTGTAGGGCCTTTGCCTGGCTAACTAGTTTGTGTTAGTGTTGACTTTATCAACTCTCAAGTTAGTTTTAACTTGCTGTTGTTGGTCTTGTCCCTTCGCTCCTTGTTTCTTGGCTATCCTTTTAGTCTTTCAATTGAACAGCTATTCAATTGATATGACCTTGAGCCTAGTCGTCTAAGTCTGCTTTCCCCACATATTGCATATAAAAACAAAGCATTGAAACCCTGTACGCTCTTCCACATAGTTTCAAGTATTATCCTGACCAGACTAGTAGCCTTGCTACAAGTGCTTTGAATTGCATTGTTACGGCAAAGTAATAGTGTTATTTGGACACCAGAGTAGAATTTCTTAATTGGGTTCTCCGTTAAAATAGTCTTTGGTTGATATCCCCTTGAACACTATCAGTGGCTAGACTAAACTTGATTGTGTACCTTACACCAACATTTAGTTCTGAGTTCACAGTTCCAAAACACTTCTCCTGCATCCATAGGCCATTCAAAATCAAGTTTTTCACTCCAGGCAGGCTGCTGTGGTGGGTCAAGGCACTCATCGAAAACGACATCACGAGCTTTTATTGTGCAGCGTCTTATAGGGTCCCACAGTCGGTATGCCTTTGTCCCAATGCAATATCCAAGAAGAATGCATTGGTGGGATTTTGCTTCAAATTTCTTTTGCTGTTTTTTCAGGATATGTGCATATACTGGGCATCCAAAAGGTTGCAGCTTTTGGATTGATGGTTTCTGACTCGTCCATGCCTCGTATGGTGTTTGATCAGGTAATGCAGCTGTTGGGCTTTGGTTTATAATATAAATTGCTGTGCTGATAGCTTCTGCCCAGAAACCAGTGGATAAAGTGCTATCATGGAGCATGGATTGCATGCATTCGACAATGGTGTGATTATCTCGCTTGCTGAGTCCATTCTGTTCAGGCATGTCTGGTGTCATTGTTTCCAGGATGATGCCATGTTCCTTGAGGAATTGTATGAATGCTGCATTAATAAATTCACCACCGTTGTCAGTGTGGAAATGTTTGATCCTTTTCCTGGTCTCTAATTCTACTGCAAGCTTGAAGTCCTTGAAAGCCACTAGCACTTTGGATTTTCTGCATAGGAAGTAGGTGGAAATGTACCTCGAATTGTCATCTATAAATGTGACAAAATATCACTTATTACCAAGAGAGACTGGAAACAGTCCGCAAATGTCTGAGTGGATGATGTCTAACTTGTTTTTTGCTCACTTTCCTGACTTCGGGAATGGCAGACGGTGCAGCTTTCCTTTTATGCATGCTTCACAGAAGTCTGGTTCTCCTTAAATTGCCTCCACTCCATTGACTAGTCCTTTCTCTACTAGCCTTCTAAGGTTGTCAAAACCAAGGTGACCAACTCATTGGTGCAATGTATTGATGTTGACTGTTCGTGAGCTCTTTGCCATTCTCACATGCTCTTTGGAGATGACTGTGCTTCCTTTTAGCCTGTATAACCCACTTCGTGTCATTACTCCTTCACCAACAACAAGTTTGAGTGACTTGTTGATGATGCGACAATCCAGGTTGTCAAGTTCTATTATGTGATTGCTCTTAGCAATTCGAGACACTGAAAGGAGGGTGGTGGCGAGATTAGGTATGAACAGGGTATCCGGGAATTTTCCCATGACAGTTTTGCCATTTGCCTCCACCAAGAACTGTAGAGTTCCTTTCCCAGTGGCTTCTACAATTCTATCATCTCCAAGGTGCACACTTATTGGCTTTTCAAGTGGGATGTAAGTGCCATCTTCGAACCAGTCACGGTGTGGACTCATGTGTCAGGAGCACCCTGAGTCAATGAGTGCATCATCTAGTGAAGATTTTGCCAAGTTTGCGATAATGTGTTTGCTCTTAAATACTTCAATGTATTTGTTATCCTCATCATCGCGTAGATTTGGGCTTGCGAATATCACAGTATGCTTAGCAAGGTGGACATGCTCATCTGTATTGTCCAATTCAGATGATGAATTGGATGGTCTTTCGGAAGCCTGTACTGCATTGGCTTTCTCCTTGATGAGCCTCTTTTCCCTTTCCTTTTCCATTGCTGTGATCTTTTTGTGGCAGACATCCTCTGTGTGACCGCCACCTTGACAAACCCACAGCCCTTCGTCTTTTTCTTCCTTTTAGGTAGTTTAGATTGACTTCCTTTTTTGGCATAAAGGGCTGTGTCAGACGATGATGATATAGGTCCACTGATTCAAGCTGCTTCTTGGAGGAGTCTTGAAGAAACGTTTAGCGTGTTGAGTTTGTTCGTGTTGGTGGCCAATTGGAGTAGAGTCACAACTATTGTGTCCCAGAGTGTTGGACTAGGTAGTGACATAAGAAGTAACTGTGCCATGAATTTGTCATCAAATGCTTGTTTTGATGCAGCAAGTTTCTTATTTTCTCTGAGAAGAAAGTCAATGTGTTCTTGCATGGATTCACCTTTGACATATTCATGTTTGATCATGCTGACCTTCATATAGAAGGCAGCAATTCCGACATGTGCAGATTGGTGCACAACCTTGAGACAGTCCCAAAAGTCCTTTGTGCTCTTGTAATCCTCAACATGGCATTCTTGGTCCGAACTAATGAGTTCCATAAGAATGCCAGAGGCGACATCATCATTGAGCTCCCACTCACGAAGGTGTTTCTGCACCATCGTATACTGAGCCTGTGTGACCGCTCCTCCACTTGTTACATTTGTTGGATAGGGTGGTGTGGGGAGCATTGGTTTCTGGTCATCTCCAGTTACAACTCACCAGACTTTTGCTTTCTTCAGCTTGCCGCTTGCACACAGTACCCATGAATGGTAGTTTCCATGTTTGAGTTTTTCAAAAGTGGGTGTCGTCGTGGAATCTTCAGGCATGCTAGGATAGTGATGGTCATTTGGAATGGGGATATGACGGGGTGGATGTGTTTTTGTCCAAGAGCACGATTGAGGTATGTATTTGCTGATTACGTGTCCTTTGAGCAAGTCACGAAGGTGCTTGAGTCTTTAACTGAGTGAGATTTAAACGTGATGTCTAGTGTGTTCAACAGAGGTGTCTCAGTTTGTAGGCGTCGTGGGGCCTATAACCTATTAGAATATCTATAGTAACTGGTAAGAAAGACATACTAAGGAACTTTAAAGAAAGTGACCTCACCTCAGTCTTCAATAATGAATGACTGAGGGAAAAACGTATCTACGAAGTCTGATACTATTTATATAATCTTTCACATACAAACTCTGGTGTGGTAGATAGTAGCTCGTCACCTCAATATTTAACAGGAAAAACAAGCTGTGCATAGCGGGTGCATTGTTAGAAGAAGTGGTTGAGCACTCTGTGAGTGCTCAAGAAGGGGAGGAGCCACAATGTGGCGAATTAGATGAGCAAATGGACATCAAGGATGACCATGAGAGTGAAATTGACAAATCAGTCACCAATTACCAGTCGGAAATCATTCCATATCAATGGGATGATGACGATGATACAAGAACACAAAGCTCATATCAAGTGGATGGAGTACATCCCCTAGGAGGATCATACAAAGATAGGCAACACATATATGTGGCACAAAAACCAAATACCACTATTAGTGGTGGTTCAAATAAAAACAGCAACTTCCGCATACATGCAGGAGTCATGGATAGGACAATTGAGCCTATCTATGATCATTGGTTTAGGCCACATGATAAGATGTGTCCCAAACGGGTGCATATAGACAATCAAACAATCTCCAGATATTGGGAGATTGGTGGAGTCAGAGCCCACTTTCTGTTAGACAGAGGGAGTTATGCTTTCCCCTGACTTCATATGTGCTGTAGGCATAAAGACATTTAAACTTAAATGTCCTATTGACCTACAGTTAACATGCATTGGCAGACGGGACACACCAACATTCAGTTTGGTGAGCACAATATTGAGGAATACTTTGATATAGTGAATGTGGACTACTATGACACAATACTGGGAACACCGTTCCTACATAAATTAGGAATATCCATGGACTTTAAAGGTGAGGGATGCATACGTGTAGGGAAAGAAGTAATTCCGAACCATGCGAATGCTTGGGAAGTACAGCTGAACCATCAGTATCCAGCTGAATGTAAGACTCATGTGGCAAGTCTTAAACCAAATATAGCAAGCCACAATCCATGACTTGCAAATGGTTCCTCAGTGCAAGTGGAGCCATCAACGAGCTCACCAGTAGGGAGGCAAGACAAGGGAAAACAATCTGAAAAAGCACAAAACACCAATGTTGGTCTATCTGACCAATGTACCAAGAGAATTATTAATCCTAATCAACTGTTCCTAATGGCTGATGACTTTCCCCAACTTAGGGAAATATGGGAGATGGAATTTGCAGACCTCTTCAGAGGTGTGCCATTAGAACTTCCTCCTTGGAGGGAGATCAACCACAAAATTTATCCATGGATGAAACTAAACAGTTTCACTATAGGCTACTGAAGTGTCCTGAGGCACTTCAGAATGAACTGGTTGACAAAGTTGATTGGTATACCACTGCTGGTTGGTGGGTATCAGCATCGGTATGGTCAGCAGCACCAGCACTATGCATTCTGAAGACGAATGGAAAGCTCAGAACAGTGATAGACTTACATCTAGTGATGGACGCAGTTCATTTCTGTTCAGTTCAGTTCATGGAATGAACTGATGATTTGCTGATTACCAGCTCACAGTTCAGTTCATGATCAGTTCAGCTCACACATCAGTTCTGAACTGGCTCTGAGCCAGTTCTGAACTGGTTCAAACATCCATAATAAAATAAAATTTATTTTTCTACTCTAAAGACTATATACATGTGGGTGGGACTAAATACATGTGTAGGTGCGACAAAGGTGGTGGGGATGCAGGTACACATGCGCATGCGCTGGCGAGGGTGGCGGCAGGCATGGGGGTGGGGATGGTGGTGGTGTGGTGGCGCCGTTGACGACAGCAGCAGTGTGGTGGTGGTGGTGGGAATGGTGGGGTGGTGGGGCCATTGATGATGGCGGCAGCGGTGGGGATGGTGGTGGGGTGGGGCTGTCGACGATGGTGGTGGGGTGGTGGGGGGCCATCAACGACGGCAGCGGTGGTGTGGTGGTGGTGGTGGTGGTGGTGGTGGTGGTGGGGTGGGGCTGTTGACAATGGCGGTGGGGTGGTGTAGTGGTGGGGATGGTGGGGCCGTTGACGATGGCAGTGGAGGCATGGTGGTGGAGATGGTGGTGGGGTGGCGATGAAGGGTGGTGGTGGGGGTGGGGTGGCGATGAGGACATGGCACAGTTGCCTGTGACATGTCACATGGGTGCCGGCTCATGGGCACTTTTGAACCGGTTCAGAACTGGTTCAAGATTGATCTGAGCTGGTCTGGTGATTTTGACTGGAACTGGCTCACAGCTCAGTTCGTTGAACTGAACTGGAACTGAACTGGGACAAATCAGTTTGAGCTGAACTGCGTCCATCACTACAAGTTACGTCTTTGCAATGATAATATAGTGAAGGACATTACACCCTTCCCAGAGCAGGATACAATCCAGCACAATGTGGCTCATGCTGCATATTGGTCAAAACTTGATATGTCTGATGTGTACAAACAAATATGCATAGTTGAGGAGGATGTTGATAAGACAGCCTTCATGACTATATTTGGCACATTCAAGAGCCAGGTTATGCAGATTGGCAACTGCAATGCACCATCTACATTTCAACATCTTATGACATTGATTTTCTGTAACCAGATTGGTCGGTCAGTCCATGTATATCTGGACAACATATTTATCCATTTGAGCTCTACTGAAGAGCACGAAAAGCACCTTCAAAAGGTGTTTGAAATACTATGTGAAGCACATCTGTTCCTCAGTGGAAATCAATCCAAGATCAATTTGTATTCACCCCATATGGAATGCCTGGGTCACAGTATAGATGACAAGGGCATTCATGCAGATGCAGATAAAATGGAGAAGGTTAGAGGTTGGAGATGACCTCAAACATTTAATGATGTCCAACAGTTCCTGGGACTTGTTCAATATCTGGCACCATATATGCCAGATCTGATGGCGTATACGACTCACCTATCGGGGAGTGCACAAAACAATAGGACATTCAAATGGATGCCCTTGCAGCTCTTTTGATTATGTAAGGCACACTGACAAGCATGATACTCGACAGCGCCTACTACACTATAAAAGATGCTCACTGCACATGCCTATCTTCATCAGCTTTTGCCAGACTATCATCTGCTGTGCTACCTCCAGTCTGGCAGATACATCATCTCCACACTCGTTCCATCTTCATCAATTCTATTTTCAATATGCCATCCAGCATTGCCACCACTACATCCCATGATTTGTTTCAGATGACCACCAAGCCAGACATACACGTTGGACCACGCATCGAACTTCCTAGTCGATGTTCTCCCCTTGATGATCATTTATCCAATCCTCCTCCACATGTTGCATATTGTCAGTACTATCCTCTTTGCATTGAATCTCCTGAAGGCCCATTCCAAATATTCCCCTCATATCCTCCTTATTGCGTTCACGACTGCATATGGGTATTCGACCCTGTCTTCCATGCTCCCTTCCACGTCATCGGTTTCAACCCAAACTACGAATCAGTGAATGGTTGGCATTGTATCGTACTCAGGAACTACTGGGATATTGAAGAGTTTGGTCCAGGAACAGAGATTTGCTACGGTTATGTGCCTAAGGACTTCATCAGGCAAGACTCATCTTCATTCTCTCTCTGGAGGAGATTCATATCCAAGTGTTGCAATTGGTTCACATGTTTCTGAATCGTCTTCAAATCAATGGACAGCTATGACTCATTTTCCCCACATGACTCACTTGCTTCTTGGTTGTACTTCTATTTCCAATTGTTCCACATGGTCTATTGTCTGTGACTCACTTCTATTCTATTTCTGGCTTCTATTTCCAATTTGCTGCCACATTTCCATTCATTTCTTCGACCACCTGACTCATTTCTCCATTCTATTACAAACCACCTTCCTGTTTTGGTTTTCTGCCTCTCGCCATTAGTCATTTCTCCTGTCTGCTGTTGACGACATCATTGTATGGCACACTCACATTGTTTGTTGTTCTGCTTATGTATTTAAGGCCTGTTTCGCCTTAGTGTACCCCAATTCACCTCTTTCAGTTGGATTCACTCATCTAAGTCTCAAGTCTAAGTCTTCTAAGTCTACTACTACGTCTACTACTTCTACGTCTATGTCAAGGCCAGTTTTGTCAATCACGTGACACTTGCTGTTGTATCTCATCTTTGCTTATGTCATCATCACCATCACTCCTACGTCCTCGTCTTCATCTTCGTTCTACCTTTGTTGCTGCTGATAGTGAAGCGCACTGAGCTGAACACCAGTGTAAGTAGCCGTGCAACAACAACACCGCTACCCACTGTCTTTTGGATCCATTTCCAAAAGTAAACTGACAGCGCACTTTCTTTGCTTCTGTTTTGGGCAGCCAGCTTGAAACTGTCATATCTCACTCAAAAGTACAGATATCAACTTGAAATTTGGAATGTGAAATTGGTGGGTATATATCTGTTAAAGGCTGGATCGGACGTGAAGGTCAGATTTGGTTGGAACTCTCCTTGACCGAAATCAGAAGTCGCAATATTCAGAAATGCATGGAATATCAGATGACTCTGAAGTTGGAGATCCGAAGACTGATCTATACAGGCATTGGCTTCAACTTATAGGTTGCACCCTCTTGGATTTCTAGTGCCCTGGTATTTCGGACTGAAGACCGGACGAAAGTATCGGGGTTCCGATGGTCAGATCTATTTGGAAGGCTCAGTGACAAATACGTTAAGACTTATCAGAGATGAGTGGGAGGTTTCAGTTACTCAGAATCGGAATAGTCAACGTGGGGATGGGATAGGGGTAACAATAAATGAATATCGAGTAAGGGTTTAGCTTTACAGAAAAGCGAGTGTAATCAAAGAGGGGTTTTTGGAATGTCGGATATGTCAGGGTCGGAATAATCAGAACAATTGGAATAATTGGAATAATCAGAATACCAAACAAGGTCGAAGGCCTTATTGCAGGTAGAACTTGGAGTGATTAAGTGTAATAAAAGGTATAATGATATAGGGTAGACAAGATATATCAGGTGTGTAGGATATCACGGGTTATATCAAGATAACGAGATGAAGTAATGAGATATACAATGAGATATATAAGAGATATACAAGCTAAAGAAAGCTTGAGCAAGGGAAAGCATATTTAAAGGAACATGCGGAATTCCGAAATCAGAAACAGAAAGATAAGGGTGCGTGATACGGAGTTCCGGAGTCAGAGCAAATATGGAAATCAAGATAAGGCGTACAGGGATAATATTGAAATAGAATCGTGACTAAGAATAATAAATGGGGACATGTCGGAAATAAGTGGGAAAGGGCTTATCGGGATATGGAAAACATTGGAATAATGCGAGTTGGATCTGGGATCTAACAATATCTAGCAGTTGGTGTAACAATATCCCTTAGAATAGCCTTATAATTGTTCTGGAACCATCATACCATGCCACCCACTTGAGGATATACACACGGTTCCCGACCATATATTGTAATACATTCATCCATATTGCTACCCTAGATATCTAGACTATATAACTAGTTGAAAATGTAGTTAAATAAGTGCAATCATTAATGTGTGATGTGTGAGCAGCATCCGTCTCCTGGTGAGGTGTCGTGTTTTCAACTGCAATCACATCTGCTTGTGATCACCTTGGGATTGTTAGACTATGTAATATACATTTATATATATCTATGTAGTTAATACGACTTATTTCAGGCTCCCAGAACCACTTGTGTGGGTTACATGTCCTCCACAACCTGCAGCCACTCGGTCAGGGAACTCCCAGTTAAAATACCTTGCTCGTTTTGTACAGAATTTCATACAAACTTCTCACATCGCACAAAGGGGGCTTGATATTGTAGTATATTACTGCTCTGAGATCCCCTATGTTTCCACTGAGTTGCAATTTGGGTCTTGGAGACTTGGAGATTCAAAGCTCTGAGTTTCGTCGAGCCACACATCCTCCTGCCACATGCTCACTATGGACACTAAAGACAACAACATCAGTTATGATTCCCTAGATGAACACAAGCCTTCACAGGACACAGAAACCTGCTGCCACTACTCCCATGATCTCAAAGAACATGTCATCTACCAACATCAAGAGCTGAACATGAAGCCTGCTGAGATCTCCTTCAGCCTAGATATGTCCCTTCGCATTGTTTAAAGGACACTACAAGTCTACAATGACCTTGGAGATGTCAATCAAGATCCAAAATCTTATCAGAAACTCAGACAAGGACATCTTTTGAATCCCACTGCCTGTGATGTGAGTTTCCCCCCATAATGACCCTCCTTTGTAATGTAATAGAGACTCATGAATTCTGCAGTACATGCTAAAAGTCCTGGAGCATAAAATTTCCCTAGACCTCATGGATAAGCTTGGACTTTCAATTTCTTTATCCACAGTACACCACAGCCTCAAGCTACTTGGAATTACAACAAAAAAGGTTTACTTCATATGTTTGAACATCTGTTGGTCTACTTATGTATACAACAGCTTTCCAAAGTTGCTCTTGAGCGCTAGGATGGCCTTCCTTTTTGAGATCAGCAACAAACCTGTCGACCGTTTGGTTTTCACAGACAAGAGTGCCATCAACACATTGATGTCTTACTGGTCCATGGGCCATGCACCAAAGGGTCAGAGAGCATGGATGAATAGCTATTTCCACCAAGGAGACCAGTAAATAAATGATACTAATTGCTGAATATTCATTAATTTTTCTCCTCTAGATAATCTGTTTTGCCTGTGATGTCGCTTGATGGCATCATTTACAGCCATGTCGTGTGCAGTTCTTTCAATATTCACTTGTTCCAAGACTACTTAGTCAAACTTCTCAGAGTGATGAACCCCTATCTGCAAAAAAAAACAGTGTCCTCATGATGGATAACTGCTTGATTCACCACATCAAAGGTGTAGCAGAGTTGTGTGCAGAAAGGCAAGTGTATTTTTGTTGCTTTATTCTTTCATTTTGATTTATGATGTATTTCAGGGGTGTGAAGCTCATGTATCTACCACCCTACTCTCCAGACTTTAACCTGATTGAAGAATGCTTCTCGTACATGAAATCTATGCTCCGCAGATATGGTACTCAATTCTGTGAAGTTTTGGATTCAAAAAAAGAGATGGTTATCATGGCATTCATTTCAAACACATTGGCTACTGTGACACCACAACACACTCAGGGTTGGTTTCATCACTCTAATTACATGTGATCTTTTTTGTACACCTGTGCTGGAATGTCTGTTTACCTTGATACTGTAGTGCATGGCAATGGATGTTTTATTATATCTACAGTGTAAACAGATGCCTGATAGATAAATAAGAACAGTTGATTGCTCAATACTAGAAAATCAACTAAGGCACATTGTTGTGCATGATAAAACCTATTGCCAAAAAATAAGAAAATTCAGAGTCATATTATATATAGCAATAGTGCAAAGGTGTCTATGAAAAAATTGCCTATTGTCAAAAGATATTACAACCAAAAAATTCATGCTTCTTGTACTGTCTTGAGTGCAATTTTTACCTGTTTCAACACCCATTGTGCCTCTCCTGCAGACAACCCAAACGTTCCCACCAACTCATGTTCTGACCACAAGGTAAATTCGTCAATAGTTGTCATTCTGCCATTGGTCAACCTTTGCAATGGAATGCCAAAGTCATGCCGAGGGTACTTGAGCTTGAGCTCCTCAAAGAAAGCATCGATTGACAGGTACTTGTTGTTCTTGTCTACAATTACATCAGAGAGATTGTGTGATGCAATGGGGTGGCTGGCAACAGTGCCAGCCATCTGACTTGGGAACCCTAGGGAGCCACCAAACTCTTGCTGCAGAGTTTGGAACATCTGCATCTCAATCTGCCCAAGGCAAACCAGGAGCATGTCCCCAGGTCTGGTGCTACAGTAGCTGAGGGGAAGAGTGTCTTTTGAGTCATGGGAGCCATGGCTGCTGTTCCTGTGTTTTGGGTGACCTTGGAGGGGGTGTTGTCACTAGGAGGTTGGACAGTGGCCCCTGGCACCACCTTGTAATAGAATGCAAACAGTGATGTGTCCAGCGGCTTATCAAATGTGACACTGGTGGCTTTGCAGGCCTAGACTCATTGTCAAGAAACCCAAAAGAAAATAGAATAAAAAAGGTGATTTACCAAAACATGGGCCCATGCCTTCACAAGCACACTGGTAAACCATACATGTGCTTTATTACTGGTCCTGGCACAGAATGCATCTTTATGAGGACAATAAGTGCATGATTTGAGGTAGTGTACAATGCTCATATAAGTGTCCTGGAATCTGGGAGGGTGAGCCAGGTCCAAACTTCCACCAAACGGTTCAACAGGTCTATTATTGGAGGGACCAGCTACCGCATTGGATCATCTGACTTGCAGATGGGGTTGGGCTGGTGCATTGGGGTTGGGTCCCGCCAGTGCGTTGGATGGTCCAGCACCTAAGCCACATGGGACGTCAAGATCTATGGGCCTCCAGCTAGCCTGTAATTGGGAATCAGCTTTATCTGAAGAGCATCTAAATACTGCACAGGGATCAGTCAGATACTGATGTCACCAAATCAAATAACCTGCCTACCCCTTCAGGAAGACTGACATCCACAGTCACCTGACCCTTTTTCTTAATCTCTTCTTGCTCAACTTCAAACTTCAAATCAGCCCAGTGAGTTTCAGATTTGAGACTCATGATCCTGGCCTTGTTCTTGCTTTTGTCACTCATCTTCCACTGGAGTGTCTGAGGCTTGCTGCAAACTTGATCACAGCCTATATTCTTGTACAGAATTTCAAGGACCTTATCCCACTTCATAGTCTTCAGGAGAACAATATGCTGCTCGGTTGTATGATAACCTTCAGAGCTTCAGAAAACCCTCTGGACTGCAACAAGAGGTGAAGTATGTGTCCACCATCCATATATTCTACTCACACAAGTGTAGCGTACTTCAAGTAACAAATAATGTCCCACCTCACATTCTAGCAATGGTGACCGAATGGATGTTGTGCCAGTTTGAGAGCACAGGTGGCGATACTGTAAGTCTCAACCCTGAAATGCTCAAGAACAAATGTACTTACATATATGCAGGTCACTGCAGTCCAATGAGGATCATACAGCCTGGAAGCTGAACGGCAACAACAGACAAATTGAAGGATGATTGACTGACCTTAGACTGCTCCAGTATATGTATGACAACATAATCGAAGTGTCACCCAAGCCCAGGATCGATTAGAAGGGAACACATCACCACTGGTACAAAGATTCACAATTGCACCTAGTGGGTTCCTGGCTCTCCACCAACCTGAGCACCTCTTCTAGGACCAACATTTGGGGATTGATTTCAAAGAACTCGAGTCGGGTCCATGCCATCATCATGGGCAATGATCAACAGACCATACGCACAGCAGGCAAGACCCAGGGTGGATGTAGATGAGTGTCCAGGTGTGTAGCAATGTGGCTGAGCATGAAGATACGTGCTGACCAGTCAATTTTGAAGTGTTGACAACGTTGATCGATCCAAAATGAACAGTCCATACCATTCCTGTGGATATAGCAGCCAGAACATATGTTGAGAGCTAACAGATGTTGACGAGGATGTGTGTGCATAGCCACATTGTTGGAGATGGAGCTAGAGGCTGACTTGTAGCTTTTGAAGTGTCAATGGCTTGGACCATCTGCCAACAACCGGGCTGTCATGCCATTGATGATCTTACAAGTCCATTTAGCACAGAGTAGCACAGAGCCATAGAACTATATACTGTGGATTCAAGGGAGCTATTGAGCTGCACAACAATGTGGTACCTGTGAACCGATGTGCAAGTGATATTGATTTAGAAGACTGGGACCATGAATGCAAGTTCAAAACCTCCCAAGTCCAGCAGGTTGACAATGGTGTCAAGCAAGGGTGGGATCAAAGGCTGACATTGAGAGTCACAGTCAAAGGCGACCTCTAACCCAGCCTATCAGAGAAAGCCTGATTCTCGCTTTGCTGGTGGGAAAAAACATTGGGAGACAGTAAGTGAACCAAACTACTAGAGCACACAAAAACTGCTAACCTGTACTTTGTACAGTGAGATTCGCCTTTGAAGATAGCGGCACTCAGCCTTCTTTGTGGTGGCAGGTACATAGGGGAGGAACAATTGGCCAGGTCAAGGCCTCTGAATAAAATAAGCAAAATTACACCATGCAGAAAAAAGACCTTACTGAGTACATAGGGTGACAGACTACAAATGTAATGTCTTACTGGTTGAAGCAGAGAGATGCTCAATTGTTCATTCATCTTTCATAGTGTAAGCTCCCCCAGTATAACTTCAAAATGTACAATAGTTGGTGGCTTCTAATGCAAAACAGGTAAGATACCCAAATCGAACCCCTGGCTGAGTGCTTGCAGCTTGCAGAAGATCTGTACCCAGCGCAAATGGTTCCGGGCCCCTAAAGTGAGCTGGATCAATTACATAGATGTATGTAGCTGTATGTCATATATGCTAGCTACCCCACTGTGATCATAAACAAGTGTGATTGTGCTTGCAAGCACAACAACCTATTGGGAGCCAGATTGCACTCAAATGGTATCCATTGAGTATTGTGGCTATTTAACTACAGTTTCTACTACATATATGGTATAATTATCTGGGATCATGATAAGGCCAAACATACTGCAATTTATGGCTGGGAACAGCATGTATATGTCTCGAGCAGGCTGCATTTTTTCAAAAAGTTTTATAGGCCTATTCAAAGGGATCCTTTTACACTAAATGCTAGCTACATATCCACTGAGTTCACATTCCAATTTTCAAGTCATTATCTGCAGTTTTGAGCGAGATATGACGGTTGTGAACTGGAGGCTTGGAATGGAAGCAAAAAATGATGTGCACCTTACATAATCAAAAGAGCTGTAATGGACAAGTGATTTGAGTCCATCAAAGCACTAGTGTGTAAGGCTCCAATCCTGAAGCCTATAAATCATGCGAGTTCAGAACCCATTTGGGTTGTGATGGATGGCCTTAAGTCAGGAGTCGGAGCAGTCTATGGACCAAACTGGATGACTTGTCATCCAGCAGGGTTTCTATCAAATAAATTCAGCCCCACACAACAGCATCATAAAACGCATGAGCACAAGACGATTGCTATCCTTGAAGCACTCATGAAGTGGGAGGATAAGCTACTGGGTCACCAGTTCACACTGGTATTGATCTCATGGCCAGCTCAATCCCAGCTCGCTCAAATCTCAGCTCATGTTGAGCTGGGTATCATCTCGCTGCCGGCTGGTTCCCCAGCTTGACATGAGCTCAGGTCCCAGGCTGAACTCACAACCCTGCGCTACCACCCATTCTGAATTTACGCTCACTTCAAGTTATAAGACCCGTCCAACGACAAACCGTCATGCGAAACTCTGCCAAGATCGCGAAACAGGTGAACACAAGGTATTTGCTTGCATGATTTATTGACAAACACTCTGGTTCCTAACTGAATGTTATCACCTGACCCAGCTTGTTTGACTCTGGTGGCGGTCTCGACTTTCAAACCACCGACTCCCAGCATGTGCACCATGTTCTGACAATGCAGACCAACTGTCAGTCACAGATGCAGAGAGTGAAAACCCCATGCAAGATCGCCTCAACAGCTGTTAGACGCCTCACCAGCCAGGTGCCAACCGATGCAGCTGCTCACTCCCCACAGGTAAGGCGGGATCTATTTGCAATCATTGCCAACTTGAGTGCCACACACAAAGTGGTCCACGACCTTGAGCTGGAGCTCCTTCAGGGAGCGTTGGAGCCTCTGCATGATTCATCTAAGGTTAGTGTCCTGTCCAGACACTAGACTGCATTGAGATGGGAAATAGACATGTACTCCCCCTTCCCATGACAATTCCGCCGGGGTTGGAGATGATAAGTACATGGTGGTTGCAGTGCTGTCCCCATACATGTTCAAACTCCAGGATTGTGACTCTCAATGGATTGACTATGATTGGGAGGGGAATGCCAGGGGAAGTGAGGCTGGGAGTGAGGGGTCACAGGGTCCTGAGAGGGGGGAATGCAGGGGAAAGTGCGAAACCTATCAAACTAGCTACTGCAACCAACTACCCTGGTTACTCTGGCTTACTAGGTATTATTAAGTGGGAACTATGGGTGGTGGTTACAGGGTCTGCCACAGAGCCAGCTAGCTCCATCAAAAGTGACACCCAGGTGATCAAACCTGGGAGTGAAATAGCCATAAGCACTAGAAGGAGTGAGGGTAGCATGGGTCACATGTGAAGTCATGCATCAAGTGTGCAGTGGGCTTGGTGGGGATGCAGTAAGGCTCTCAAGTCTCAATGGGTATATACCTGCAGGTAAGGGTACCTATACCCTTGGTACCCTTCCCATGATCTGACAAAACCAGTACCTGGCACTTAATCTCACAGGAGTACCCATTACCCATGAGTACTACCTGCAGGTTCACAGGTGCCCTTGGGTACTCTCAGGTTATCTGGGTGTTCATAAGGGTATCCATCTATTAGGAGTCTATAACTATATGGAAATCACTTCTTTCTTCTTCCCATATGCACCTTTATGCACACTACATGCCCATCCCTTCACAAGTGAGTCCATAAACTCTGTTTCAACAGTGAGACCAGGGCTGGTCATCCATGAGTTCATGACAATGATGGTATGAATGGACTGGTCAGTGGGGAGGGGGTTACTCATGGGACATGCTACATAAGCATGAGTTTCTTCATAGACTCTGAATGCTTAAAATAGGACAGAAAGTTGAATAACTAGGCAGTGAAAAGGCACTTATCATGTATTATTTTTCAGGGTAATACCTGGGTACTGTTAGGGATGTGTGCCAGATTCGATGTTGGACTGTTAGGGTTCACCGGACTTGACGTCGGGGTTGGATTTGGTTGGAGCTCTCCTTGACCGAGGTCAGTAGTCACAATATTTGGAAATGCGCGGAAATACTGGATGACTTGGAGTCGGAGATTTAAAGACTGATCTACACGGGCATTGGCTTCAACTTATGGGTTGCACCCTCTTGGATTTCTAGTGCCCTGGTATTTTGGACTGAAGACCGGAGTGTTATTGGTTTCCGATTGATCGGGTCTATTCGGAAAGTCAGTGCCAATGATGCATTGAGACTTATCAGAGATGAGCGGGGGCTTTGGGTATTCGGAAATGGAATAGTTAATGTGGAAAGGTAGGAGTAACAATAAATCAATATTGAGTAAAGACTAGCTTTTCTGGAAGGTGAGTGTAATCAAGGAGGGTTGGGGGTGTCGGATGAGGTAGGGTCGGAATGATCGGAATGATCGGAGTGGTTGGAATAATCAGAATAGTCAGAATAATCGGGATACCGAGCAAGGTTTGAAGGCCCTGTTGCAGGTAGAAGTTTGGAGTGACGAAGTGTAGTAAAGGTTGAATGATAGAGGATGGGTGGGATATGTCAAGATGTTGCGAGTTGTATTGGGATAACAAGTTGAGATATGCAGGATGCAAGATGTGAAAAGGGTATAAGATATACCATATAAGGGATAGAAGGTGATACAAAAGATAGTGATACAAAAGGTAGTGAAGCAATACGATATGATATGATTTACAAGCTAAAGAAGCTTCGATGAAGAGAAACATATTTAAGACATGCGGGATTCCAAAATTGGGAATGGAAGATCAGGGTGCGTGATACGGAGTTCCGAAATCAGAGTGAATAAGGGAGTCAAGATAAGACGTATGGGGATATATCGAGATAGAGCTGTGACTAAGAATGATAATGGGGACATGTCGGAAATAAGTGGAAAAGGTGTATTGGAATACGTGAAACGTCGGAATAACACAGGTCAGATCTGGGATCTAACAGTATCTCCCTTTTACAGCTGAGCCCTTGAGGCTGATTACGCTATTGAATACCATGGGAAGTTTTGGGTGTCAGTTATCCGTAAAGGCTGAGATCTTGGATCAGACATATATATAGGAGAAAATGCTTTGTGAAATGCAAATCACTTTTGATCCCCTACCACCACCACCCAAGCCAAAATGCCATCGCGTTCCAAGTCATTGTCACCCACCCGCTCCGTCATTGAAGTCAGCTCTGGCGAAGAACTCGCCGCCGAAGTGAGGGAGTACGAGTGGAGGAAGGCAGATTTGGAGGCCAAAATGCGGAAAAGGGCGAAGGCGAAGCGGGAGAAGCAGGAGAGGGAGGCGGCAGAACAGCAGTGTTTTGGAAACTGTGAACTCAGAACTAAACGTTGGTGTAAGGTACACAATCAAGTTTAGTCTAGCCACTTGATAGTATTCAAGGAGATATCAACCCAAGACTATTATAACAGAGAACCCAATTAAGAGATTCTACTCCAGTGGTCAAATAACACTATTATGAAGCAGTAATAATGCAATTCAAAGCACTTGTAGCAAGGCTACTAGTCTGGTCAAGATAATACTTGAATCTAAGTGAATGAGCATACAAGGTTCTGATGCTTTGTTTTTATATGCAATATATGGGGAAAGCAGACTTGGACGACTAGGCTCCAGGTTGTAACAATTGAATAGCTGTTCAATTGAAAGACTAAAAGGATAGCCAAGAAACAAGGAGCGAAAAGACGAAACCAACAGCAGCAAGTTAAAACTAACTTGAGAGTTGATAAAGTCAACACTAACACAAACTAGTTAGCCAGGCAAAGGCCCTACAAGCAACAGTGCCCAGATAAAATAGAGTGTGGTAGCTTTGTGCTGACACAAGCTAGTAATCAAACTAAGGCCCTACAAGCAACAGAGCTTGATTAGATAGAAAGTGTACTACACCCCAACACTAGTTATTGATTAGACTTTGGCCCTACAAGCAACAAAGGATAATCGAATAGTAGTGGTGGTTGTTACCAACACAAGCTATCAATTTAACTTTGGCCCTGCAAGCTACAAAGCTTCAATCAATTAGAAGTGATGATACCCAATACAAGCCAGCAGTTGTACTTTGGCCCTACAAGCAACAAAGTGTCAACCAGATGGAAAGTAGTGGTTTGCTTACACAAACTAGTAGTCTTTAACTCTGGTCCTACAAACTACAGAGCTCCAACTAAAGCAGCGAAAAGCTGAAGAGATTGTGCCTCACCCCTGCAAGGTGATAAGCGTACTGAAAGAGGCTCCTGCAGAGTTTTTCAGCTAGTCAAGTTCTTCAGGCTTGAACTGATTCTGATAGAAGGCTCAGGCTTCAGGCAGAAGTGGGTGTGAAACGTGTTTGATTGCTTGTCTCTAACTAGGCTACCTAGGGCTATATTTATAGCTCTACATCTGAGCCATTCTAGCTGCTTTTGGAAGGTCTGGAAACCACTGGAAACTGGTGGAAACTGGTGGAAACTGGTGGAAGGTTGTGGCAGTTTCCTTTTATGGACAGACCTTCCAGAAGCTTCTAGTCATTTCTACACTATTAATATATGACTACTGATTGGCTAGAGGGGTTAGTGATGCTATAGCTGTGACACTGCACCTCTAGCTATTAATACCTAATTAGGAAAAATAGAGAGAATAAAGAAATACTGCTGAATTGTGTACATTAATGGTTTATGCTGACCAATGAGTTGGCTTACCTCAGCTGCTGAGAAACAATAAAAGCAATTATTGATAAGCAGCTGAGTTGAAGCTGAGTTCTTGATTTGGCAAGTATTAGGTCAGCCTTCCAAGTCGTGGACTCTTGTGGACCATTAATGTACACTCAGGCAGCTGTTACAAAAAATAGAGATATAAGTACAACTACTAGATAGAAACACTTGGAACCCTATAGGCAGACTCTTGAGACTATAATTACATTATAGGGATCCCTAACAAGCAGGAGCGGGAGCAGAAGGAGAAGGAGGAACGGGAGAGGAAGGAGCAGGAAGAATGGGATCGGAGAGCGAAGGAGAAAGAGGAGGTGGATCGGAGGAAACAGAAGGAGGAGGTGGATCAGCAGAAAGCCGAGTCGACATGGGCAGTGCGGGAGGAGGCCCGACTCAACATGTTTTTGGTAAGTCGGATTTTTTTTTTATGTGCTGATTGATGGATTGACAGAAAATCGGATTAGCCAGAGAAGGTCGACTGAGAACAGAAGGTCAACCGGAATCCGAAAGGTGGCTTGGAATTCGTCAGAGGCCGCAAACGGCGTCTTGAGGATGTGTGGTTGGAGGCTGACGACTTTGATGATAGGTGCGTACTCTGTCGGATGCGGGGGTTGGAGTGCATCGATGAGGAGTGGAGAACCGGAAAGTCATGGAAGTGGGCCTGCATTCAGTGTCAGAACGACCAGAAGAAGTGTACAAGGCCAGGCGACACAGATTTCACAGTGGAGATGGCAGGGAAGTTGTCGTTACCAGCGTCCAGGTGGGTTCAGGCAGAGAACGCGGAGGCCAGACCAGGACTGATGACGAAAAGGCATCGGGCAGAAGTGGTCGTGGATTGGGACAGGGTGGCGTCATCGGGGAAAGGTACAGGAAAGGAGTGGATGATGGAGGACGACACGGAGGACAAGGCAGAGGATGCGGGGCTCGCGGTGGAGGTCTGCGGGCTCCGAAAGATGATACATTCCCTCATGAAATGGCTCCATTACAACGTGGAGGGAATGGCAACTTTCAACGATACATTGAAGAAGTCGCACCGGGTAGTGGAGATCGAGTTCAAATTCTGGAAGAAGCGGTGGGAGGCATACCACAGGGTGTCAGTGCCGCAACCGGAGTTGGGCTCGGAAGCCGAGTCAGAAAATGAGGACGGAAACGTCGGGCCACAACCGGAGTCGGAGACGGTGGCAGACAAGGGGAAGGGGAAAGCGAAGGAGGTGGACGACGTCGGGATGGACGTCGATGTCGTCCCTGAGATACTGGAAAAGGAGGTTCCAAAGGAGGAGGTTCCAAAGGAGGAGGTTCCAGAGGAGGAGGTTCCAGAGGAGGCACAGATCAGCCAGAAACCAGAGGCAGAAATCGGCCAGAAACCAGAGGCAGGAATTGGCCAGGAACCGGAGGCGGGAATTGGCCAGGAGGCAGTGAATCCGGGAGATGCAGATTCTGAGAAACAAGTGGAGGAAGAATCGGGGAAAATGGCGGGGCTTGACCCGGAGGTCAATGGGTCGGAAGAGGAAACAACGCAGTGAATAGGAGTCGGAAGGGAAAAAGTAATATAATTAGATCGGAGGAATTTTGGTGAATTAGTGTAGAAAGGTTTGGACAATGAAGTAATTTCTTGTTGGTTTAAGATCGAAAAAAAAATGAAATGATCGGAAAAAAGGAAAGCTCGGAACAACGGAAATGATCAGATCAACAAAAATGATCGGAGAAACGGAAAACTCAGAAAGATGAGAAACAGTTCAAGGATGTTTGAAGTTCAAGGGTGTCGGAGAATCGGGGAAGTCAGAACTGGATGAATGTCAGGATTGACTCGGGATCGGGATTGGATGTGTAAGAATCATGAACAAGTTGAGAGGGTCAGAATATCAGAATGTGAACCGGTCATAGATGTTGAAGGAGTTCCGGAGTTGCGGTGTCAGTTTACTTTCAGAAATGGATCCAAAAGACAGTGGGTAGCAGTGTCGTTGTTGCATGGCTACTTACACTGGTGTTCGGCTCAGTGCGCTTTGCTATCAGCAGCAACAAAGGTAGAATGAAGACAAAGATGAAGACATAGCAGTGATGAAGATGATGATGTAATACGCTGACGTAAGTGTAGACGAGATACAACAGCAAATGTCACGTGATTGACAAAGCTGGCCTTGACGTAGACATAGTAGTAGTAGTAGTAGACTTAGAAGACTTAGACTTAGACAAGTGAATCCAACTGAAAGAGGTGAATTAGGGTACACTAAGGCAAAACAGGCCTTATATACATGAGCAGAATAACAAACGATGTGAGTATGCCATACAACAATGTCGTCGACAGCAGACAGGAGAAATGACTAACGGCGAGAGGCAGAAAACCAAAATAGGAAGGTGGTTTGTAATAGAATGGAGAAATGAGTCAGGTGGTCGAAGAAATGAAGGGAAATGTGGCAGCAAATTGGAAATAGAAGCCAGAAATAGAATAGAAGTGAGTCACAGACAATAGACCATGTGGAACAATTGGAAATAGAAGTACAGGTAAGAAGCGAGTGAGTCAGGTGATGAAAATGAGTCATAGCCATCCAATAGGATTCCAGTTCCTTGTCAAATATCTCCAAAGATGAGTAAGTGAGTCATGTGACTTGATGACAACTCAGAAACATTTGAACCAATCACGACACTTGGATACGAATTTCCTCCAGAGAGGGAGTGAAGATGAGTCCTGCTTGATGAAGTCCTTAGGCACATAACCGTAGCAAATCTCTGTTCCTGGACCAAACTCTTTGATATCCCAGTAGTTCCTGAGTACGATACAATGCCAACCATTCACTGGTTCGTAGTTTGGGTCAAAGCCGATGACGTGGAAGGGAGCATGGAAGACAGGGTCGAATACCCAAATCCAATCGTGAATGCAATAAGGAGGATAGGAGGGGAATGTTTGGTATGGGCCTTCAGGAGATTCGACATATAGAGGATAGTACCAACGATGTGCGACTTGTGGGGAGGACTGGACAAATGAACATCAAGGGGAGAACGTTGACTAGGAAGTTCGATGCGTGGCCCAACATGTATGTCTGGCTTGGCAGTCATCTGAAATGAATCATGGGATGTGGGGGCGGCAATGCTGGATGGCATATTGAAAATAGAATCAATGAAAAATAGAATGAGTATGGAGATGATGTGTCTGGCAGACTGGAGGTAGCACAGCAGATGATGGTCTGGCAAAAGCTGATGAAGATAGGCACGTGTGCAGTGAGCGTCTTTTGTAGTGTAGTAGGTGCTGTCGAGTATCATGCTTGTCAGCGGGATGTAAATAGTGACTTAGGAGGAATGAAAAATTGAAGCATTGGGTTGGAAGTTGTCGGAAAAGATCAGAGTCGGCATAGGGGATTGCAATGGGTAAATTGTCAACATAGTGGCTACTCCCCCTTCAAGGTAGACATCCCATTGTCTACCTCAAGCATTGGAAGGTCGGTAAGGAGTTGGAGTGTCGGAGGACCGAAGGATTCATCGGAAATGTATTGGCTTTTCTAAGGAGATGAACGGTGTCTTCTTGGAAAATTTCTCGATAGTGGTCTTGATGTTGTCTGGTTGAAAATCATTGTAATCACGGATTTCCTGAGAATTCGGAGAATATCGGAAGTTCGGACTTGAAGGAGAACAAGAGGAGTGAATCCAAAGTTTGGATATTCGGAGAAGTGTTTGCAGGGGAAACAGAGTAAGGAAGACATGTAGGGAAGAAAAGGGTGTCGGAAAGGCAGGAATTGAAATGTTCTGGTGGAGTTGTCGGTTGGTTTTTGGAAACATTGGTAAAATACTTGATATTCAGCCTGGAATATTGTCCTAATGGTTGAAGGGTCGGAATCGGAAACATGAGTCGGAGGATGTACGGATGGTGCATTCATGGATACGAGGGGTTTAACAGCACCTTTCGAAAGGAGATCGTTATTGTTTCCCAAGGCGGTTTGTTGGTTATTGTCCCATAACATGGAAATTGGTATTGATGACTAGACTTAGAGTCGGAGTAACTGCCCTGTATCTTGAATAGTTGGATTTGGAAGTCTGGAAATCGGAGGTTGGAAAACTAAATCTTAGATGTGGAAGGATGTCTTTGAGGAAGATTCAGCATTCAGGCTTGGAGATCGTCCTGGGGTGTTCTTGAGGAAGTACAGACGTACTGTGCGGAATGTATCGGATGAAATCCTATAGCTAGAGTCTCGTTAACATGTTCTCAAGGTGGTTCTGGCATAACTAGATGCAAGGAAAATGATTTTTCCAAAGTGAGATTCTCTCCCTCCAATAGGTGTGATCTTGTCAGAGTATGTAGTGGAATATTAATGATCACTTGTCGGGAATTGGAAGAATCAATGTAACGGATTTTCCTATCGAAAATACGCCGAGGTTTCCACATTGTTGTTGCGAGTTGAGGTTTCAACAAGCATTGATGTTGGACGTTTATGGCAGGTTGGGGGATCTTGCAGCAAAGTCAGAATTCAGAGATTCGGAAAAACGCAGATTGCAGGTTTCCTGAAGACATGTCATAGAATTGAATCTTCTTGTTCAGGAGTGCGGAACTAGGTACTACCCAATACCCTGTCAATCAACGGATTGTAGTGGGTGGGTTAGTGGTGTTCCCAGCACATCAGAACAATTAGAAACAAGCATTATTATACGTAATGTAATAGCAACCAGATTTTTTCACTCAATGGGAGGATGTGATTGGCATGGATCGCCTACTGGGTGTTGCGACATAATGTCGTTGGTGACGGAAAGGAGAGAGACCGGCGGAAAGCAGGAATCTGAAAGGATGGTGTTTTAAACCTAATGATCGGTCAAAACTGTTCGGAAGGGTGATAGTTGGAGTTTAGGCGGAATTGTTGGAAGTACAGAGGGTGTTTTTGGAAAGTGTCTGTGGTGTTCTCGGTAAGGCACAATGAGATGTGAACACAGATTTGTGCTCAAGAGTCTTTGAGCTGTCAGTTTTGGGGATTCAGAAGGTCCTCTAAAGGGACCGTGATGTTGGAATCACCTATCGTGACAGATGTGGTCTGGAATTTTGCTTTCCTGGCGAAGGATGATGACCTTGGGCATTCTTTCACCTTATGACCAGGTTTTCCACAGTAGAGGCATAACTTTTGATTGATGTGTCGTTGTCTCTCCTGTAGTACTAACTTGCTGTCTTGTCCAAGGATGTCGGAAAGTTTCGGTGTCGGCAAAGTCAGGGTTTGGTCGGAAATTGCTGCTGTGTATTGTGAGTCATTATCACAAGGATGGTTGGAAGTCGCATTGTTGATGCCACTCGGAATTGGGTCGGATTTGAAGTCTTCGTTTGTGAGGCACTTGTTGGAAAGACTGGGGTACTTGTGAACGTTTGATGGGTTGACAACATTTTCGGTAGATCTGTTGGTGTCGTCCAAATCGAGTGTTTGAATTCGGGTGTCGGAAGAAATTATAGAAATCAAGAGTGTTAGCTTGTAAATACGGTTAGGGACGTGTGCCAGATTTGACATCGGACTGTTAGGGTTCACCGGACTTGACGTCGGGGTCGGATTTGGTTGGAGCTCTCCTTGACCGAGGTCGGTAGTCACAATATTCGGAAATGCGCAGAAATACTGGATGACTTGGAGTCGGAGATCCAAAGACTGATCTACACGGGCATTGGCTTCAACTTATGGGTTGCACCCTCTTGGATTTCTAGTGCCCTGGTATTTTGGACTGAAGACCGGAGTGTTATTGGTTTCCGATTGATCGGGTCTATTCGGAAAGTCAGTGCCAATGATGCATTGAGACTTATCAGAGATGAGCGGGGGCTTTGGGTATTCGGAAATGGAATAGTTAATGCGGAAAGGTAGGAGTAACAATAAATCAATATCAAGTAAAGACTAGCTTTTCTGGAAGGCGAGTGTAATCAAGGAGGGTTGGGGGTGTCGGATGAGGTAGGGTCGGAATGATCGGAATGATCGGAGTGGTTGGAATAATCAGAATAGTCAGAATAATCGGGATACCGAGCAAGGTTTGAAGGCCCTGTTGCAGGTAGAAGTTTGGAGTGACGAAGTGTAGTAAAGGTTGAATGATAGAGGATGGGTGGGATATGTCAAGATGTTGCGAGTTGTATTGGGATAACAAGTTGAGATATGCAGGATGCAAGATGTGAAAAGGGTATAAGATATACCATATAAGGGATAGAAGGTGATACAAAAGATAGTGATACAAAAGGTAGTGAAGCAATACGATATGATATGATTTACAAGCTAAAGAAGCTTCGATGAAGAGAAACATATTTAAGACATGCAGGATTCCGAAATTGGGAACGGAAGATCAGGGTGTGTGATACGGAGTTCCGAAATCGGAGTGAATACGGGAATCAAGATAAGACGTACGGGGATATATTGAGATAGAGTGACTAAGAATAATAATGGGGACATGTCAGAAATAAGCGGAAAAGGTGTATTGGAATACGTGAAACATCGGAATAACACAGGTCAGATCTGGGATCTAACAGGTACCCTCCTATTTAAGGCATGACACGAGTGTGAATAACCCACAGGTTTTTTGCAGGTTCATCCAACAGGTTTTGCATGCACAGATCCAGATATCTGTTTCCCATGGATATGCCCCAGGTGCAGGTCTTACCCTGTGAGCCCACAGGTATTTACATGGGTATCTGTGCAATTTATATTATAATATTCAAAAAAGATAGGTAGTACTTATGTACATGGGTTGAGCAAATGACACTCAACATAGTGTCACGACGCTGATGTGCGTGATGTGACACCTTAGTAACATGTTCATTCCTCACCCCAAGTCCAATGCCATGTCAATGACAGAGGAGGACCTCACCTCAACAATGAGTCAACAGCGGAGATGGAGCATCAAAACATGAAGCCCATGATTGTGGGTGTGGCACCGACTCTTGTAGGTGCAGTAGGTATAGGGATCTTATCTGAGGTAAGTAAGTCTTCTGCTTTGTCGGTCTCCTAAGCTGCCTAACAACCAGGGGCAGCTCTGTTAGATGACATGACATGGGAACAATGAGGATAGTGCAGACTGCAATGTTGGATAGCATTGCATGGGGAGGGTTGAAGTAGCTTCAACAACACTGAGGTGCACAAGGCAGTGCATGGGCTGGCTGCCCATGCATTTTGTCTCATCTCTGTTGTTGTTTTGTTCCATGCTCATGAAGTCTATGGCGCCATGTGTGCACACGTCATCTGTGTAGCCAAGTAGCAGCTAGCTAGGTCTAAGCACCAGAGTCTTCAGGTGCAGTACTTATGCAGTCACTCGAGAACAGAACTCCATTCCTCCAGATATGTATCACCCCTCCCACCCCAGCCTCATGCGCTGCACATAGGGAACTTCACGGGTTTCCACAACCCACAAGGGTTATGGGTAAGGGTACATGCAGGTTGGGTGTGGGTTGAGAATCTGTAACCCATGGGTTATCTTGTACTATTTTTTTTTCTACAATTTACATGAAATTTTATTAATTTATTATGAGGCTGGCAGCCCCATACGTGGGCCGCCAGCTTGTGCATTCTTTTTTTACTATCCTAGCTACTTTATTCTATTTTTAAAATATTTATTGTAATTTTTCCGGGCCTGTGAGAGGCCCAGATGGGTGTGAAAAATACTTGCAGCCCCAGCCTTTTAAGTCTGGGGCTGTTTATTGATGTTTGCAGGTCATGTGACCTGCCACCCCAGACTTAAAAGCCTGGGACTGCAAGTACTTTTCACATCCATCCGGGCCTCCCACAGGCCCAGAAAAATTATAATAAATATTTTAAAAATAGAATAAAGTAGCTAGGATAGTAAAAAAAAGAACATGCAAGCTGGCAGCCCACATATGGGGCCACCAGCCTCATAATAAATTAATAAAAATTCATAGAAAATGTTTAAACCTTCGGGTGACCCAGGCTGTACAGCACCCATGGAACCCAAGGGTTACCTGTGATGATTCCTACCTGCACATAAGTAATGCATCACTCGCACACCAGCACCCGATGAACCCACGCATCTGTCAGTTCACCTCTTGCCTACACATTGTGCCAATGATATCCGTATACGAGTCCACCGTGGATCACAAATGCAACTACCGATGCAAGTGTGCATGCTCCAAGTGCACCATGACCATCCACTCCGGCATCTATATAATTCTCGACAGTATGTGTTCATTCTTGCTCTGGTGCATGTGCTCTACTGAGACACTCCATGCAGCTATGTTACTTAGCTGTATATAGCATCATCTGGTGGAAAAATTCATGAGGGGTTTTCAACATAGTAGGGATGCTCCTGAGCTAGTGAAACACTGACTGATGAGTGAACTCACATCTGTATCTCAGGTCAATCATTGGTTTAGTTGCAATAACACTGCTTACTGATCATAGCCCAAGCCTTCCGTATGGCAATTCTTTGACGTGTATATGAGCTAGGGACAAGAAGGGGATCAGTGAGGCTGGATGACGGCATGAGGGTCTAGGCAATATGACAAGATGGATTGAGGGGGGTAATAATATGTTGTAAGCAGTTGTATGTGTAGAAAGCTATGTGCCAAGGACGAGCATAAGTCCATTTGCAAGTTTCACAAGTAATTGTAGAATGAATTACCTGCAGGACTAGAATATGTCATGAAATTTTGACAGGTATACCTGTGATCTGGCAGGTATCTCATCTGCCGATGCAGATACCTGAGGCCCAGATGGGTACAGTGCAGGAACCCACCTCACAACAAAGTCGGCAATTCCCGTGGCAGGAAGACATTGAACTGCATCTCCTCCTCCCATATTGAGCATAATCCTCTGAAACACAGTATAGAGACTCTAGTAGACATAAAGAATGAGAAAAGTAACTTCCGGCAGCACAGTGAGCTGTTTGAATTTTGTTGACCTCAAAATTTGACCTCTTCTGGTGGGAACATCCTAGAAAAATCGGGAAAAATGCTAAAAAAATAGCAGACTTCTTCAACTGTCTTTTAAAAGTCTTTTAAAACTATTTTATTGCTTTCTTGACCCTAAACAAGCCATTTTTACCATACTGATATCATGTTTGAGGGTTGAAAACTGTTGTGGCACACCCAAGCCACTTCCACTATTATTGCTTTGAACTCACTATCCAGTGACCAACTGAATGCACTGTCGGAAATGACCACATTCATCATCGGCAAGAACGGTGCTAGCTTTCAAAATGGCCTGGATCAAAAGGATGTATACATCACCATCCAAATCACAACTCCTAGCGAGCACAGGAAGGTTCTCACTATGAAAATTCATCTGACCAATGCCATAATCAGACTGAAATCCTGTCAATATTTGACCCTCTTATGTAAGCTTACATAATAACTCCCAAATTGTAGATTTGAGCTTCTTTTATCAATCCCTGTCATTCCTGATGGGTCCAAAAGCCCTGGCATGGCCTGTTGGCTGAGAAGATCTTTGTCGTGAGGTGGGTTCCTGCACTGTATGCAAGTGCAGGTATGGCCTTCGGAAATTGAAATACCTGTGGCCACAGATACAGGTTATCCACAGATTTATCGTCATGCCTTAGTCTATTCTTAGCCCTCAAACCAATACCTGGCACTTAATTAGGTGCTGGGTACCCTCCATTCATGTACCCTTTATCTGCAGGTAAAGGGTACAGGTACCTGCAGATATTACCTTAGGTACCCTATACCTGTTAAGAGCCTTAGGATGTAGTCAGGCTCTGTATGCAGTCACTGGTGAAGGGGATGCTATATTATCCTGAGCAAAACAATCGAGATTTGTGTCAACTTTGAAAGTTGGAAAGTTGCTCAAAGTTGCATCCCAGGTTTCTTTTCCCAGGGGGGTTTCTCATTAGAATAATATCTGAAATTGAATTGTACTGTAATTGTACACAAATTGAAAACATATATTGTACAAAGAAACATGGTGTTGGGGCAGTATGATTGTTCACTAAGTGTATCCCCATATTCTCACGGTGGTGCAGGGTCAAACTCCCCTCGCATAAGGATCCATGAAGCTGCGATGCAAACAATTGCTCCAAACAGCAACCCGCAACAGACAATGAACGATACTCGATAGTCAGGTCCAAAAGATGCTACTTGACAAATTCAATTTTTGATAGGTATTATTCAGTGGAAATACTGACGCAGGAATAATTGCGGCCCGAGAATTCCCGATAATTGCGCACAAGCGTTCGTGAAACCAATAGCCAGCCCAGCACTATATTGTTGAAACATTATATTGCCATTATTACCAGGGTTATGTTGACGAACCTAGTGGTACCTCTGGCAGCTTTGACCCTTGCAGGCCAAAGGATGGGATACACCGAGCCAGCAGTCCCACTAGCAACCATTAATGCCAAGTATTTTACTATATTGACCTGGATTTTGACATAGTAAATTAATATTATAAAGGGAATTAAGAAGAGGCCAGCTTACTTTGACAGTCAGAAGCAAAATGCAACAGATAATATTAACCATTTCCACTATTTTCGTTATTTATATAGGGGGTGATGCTTGAGAGGTGCTGACGTACGTAGCGCCGCAATCAAGAAAGGATTGCCTTGACCACGTTGAACGATCCAGCCTAGGATATTCAAGAGAATAAACGTGAGTAGAGACGGCGGCATGGACAGTACATTGCTCATAGCCGAGCTCTCGAACCCTGCGTAAAACGTCAGTTGATAAGGAACATATGGCAATTATTCCCACCTAAATCAAATATCACGGTGGGTAATACGAGCGCGAGACCAAAACCACCAACAGCGTGAAAGAGCCAAGCCAGACTAAAAGAAATAAGATTAGTCATGCTTCATATATTCGAGTTACAAAATTACTTGAAGCTATAAAACGTGGGGTCCAGAAGCAGTGCCCATGCTTCTGCTGTGCTCCATGTATGCGTGTTTTTCTTAGGAGCATATTCGGAAAGGCGGGAGGTAACAAGGGCCCTTTCTTTCTCATTGAGGAATTTGGCAGTCTCAGGAAAATCGGGGAGGATAAACAGCGTGCCAATACCCATCAGTATTGCGGGTAGGCCCTCTGCAAATATTAGGATTAATGCTCCGAGCTGGGTTTTGTTCAATACATACCTATGATGAAAAGCCAGCGCCATGCGTGAATGCGTCCATCTGCAAAAGAAATTGCAAATGCAAGAAAGCCACTGACAAACCCAGAGATTTGGCCAAACGAGTAGAAAAGCGCTACTCGTAAAGCAAGCTCTTCGGGCCGGAAAAAGAAAGCGAGATAATATATGACACACGGATCTATTTTCATAATGATGGAACTCTGAAGTGGAATGAGTTAGCAGGGAAATATACGAACAATAACCCGATTCCATAGCGCCGAGGACTACAGAGAATTCAATATCAGCAAATCGGTTTAAACAGCTTATTTGTTGAACAGACCCACGAACGCGAGTGGTAATTAAACCACCGTAACTCTGAGCCGCAGCAATTGAGCATGATACAATACCTGTATTACTTTGTTCGAGCCCACGCAATAGCAAATGGAATGAATGCCCCACCCCAAGATATCATTATTCGCCCAATCCACCTGCTGGGGGTGAATTTATGCATGACCAGGGTCGAAAGTGGTTCGAAGGCAGCGTATGGATAGAAAAAGCAAGCCTGGTAGTCTCATCGGTGTGCGGTGACATTGTAGAATAAAGCTCAAGACCCACCACGACCCATGTCCACTGTTGAGGGCTCAAGTGGAGATCCTGTTTGATGCCGTGCCCCTGTTCCGTGTTGATGATCGCGGCATTTGATACGTTGTTAACATCAATACGCATCACCAAGTACGTCAAGCAAAGCCAAGGCATTATACGCATATCTACATATATTTCAGTCCAATAAGACAATAAGATAAGGAAATGGAAAAGTGTGTACCGATTCTTTTTTTGACCTTGTTCCATTCTTGGTAGGATGTCCTTTGCTGTTCCTCGATTGTCAATACAGGAGAAAGGCCTTCGTCAGATGAACATTTCTTATCATCATAAGTTTCAGTGTGTTTACCAGACATGATAATAAGAATGAAGGTGGGAAAAACTGGTGTTTGAAACCGTATTTCGCTCTCGTACCGCTGTCCAGTGGTGTCGCCATGTGCCGTCAGATGGCGCAATCGGCAACACTGTGTCATCGTCAAGTTATAAATTCCCAATCCAAACTGGGCGACGTCTTAAGTGATGCAATCTCCATATGGCAATGTCGTCCAGTTTGGCCTCGGGCAGATTCGCAGGTCATAATTTTGATCTATTTCTGCAGGCAGGCTGACTACCACAGCCTGGGCAAGAACAGAAACTTGTTGCGAATATGCATGGCGGATTGTAAAAATTCAGTGACTTGGTTTGTCTTCTCAGGCAGGTACACTCGGGTATTTGAAATTTTGAATAGATTTGCGCTGGATTTAGCTTTGTGATGAGAGCCTGCACTTGTGGCGGCACGAGGAGAAGACAGAATAAGAAGTTTCCATCTTTATGAACAGTGTGGCGTGAGGGGAGTACAATCGCTGTCGCAGTACCCAAGCTTGAGCTTAGATGCAGCTCTGAGAATAAGTATTTGTGGAGGTGTAAGTTACATAACCCCGGCCTGGACAACGACGCGTCCACACCCACCCGGCACCACCCGAAATAATTCGCTCGATCGTTACTTGACGCGATATCTTATGTCTATTGCGGACCAAGCTTGGGAGCGTTCTTTCCGACGAGGAATTTTTGCCTTTCGAGACTTGAAATATGAACAAGCAGTAAAGCATTTCGACGAGGTGACTAATGACATTCGTTGCCCTCAAGCAGACAGGGTTGATCATGTGTGCCAACAGGCAATAAGCAAAGGTGGAGAACGCTGTAACGTGTATGATTCACGTGCAGCCGCGTACGAAAAGCTCGATAACATCAAACAAGCATTGAGAGATTCTCGTAAAGCCATTGAACTTGGCCCAGACATGCGACATGTAGGAACCCTCTGAAACACCAGGTTTTGATTTACTAATGAGATATGTAGGGTTATGTTCGATCAGCACGTCTATTTCTTCGGTTGGGGAAATACGACACTGCTTCGGATATGATTCAACTAGGGTTGAACCGCGTTCAGTCGTGTTTTCCGGCTCGACGCCTTGAGCTAGAAGAGATGCAGCAGACCATCTTGGAAGAAAAGGAAGCGTTCCTCGCCGCAAACGCACCGAAAATACCTTATTTTTCCAAGTTGCCCGTGGAATTGATATCTCATATATTCCTTTGCGGCGTGGAGATGGATATCGCTTTCCCTATTCTGGCATCGATTGTCTGCTCCCGTTGGCGCACTGTCGCACTTTCGACGCCTCGCTTATGGCAATGCATTTCAATCTCGTATATGCGCCCTGCAAAGAAAATGATATTGTGGTCGGAACGCTCCAAAAACCACATTACGGGCTTACGCATTCGATCAAGCATATCCAAAATGCAACTCAAAGACACGTTTGATGTTTGCAACCCGAATCTTTCCCGCACACTGAAATCCCTTCATTGCGAGTTGGACCCACTTGTCTTGAGCACCCATCTCATCAATATCCCTCATTTTAACATCCTACATTTCGATCTTCACGATATCCAGTTATCCCTACCCTTTCGAGGAAGTTCCGATAGGACTACTGAACTGCGGACCGTAGTGGTACCCTTGGCTCCTCTCGTTCCCCTGGACCGTGCGAGCAGTGCCCGTTGCCTCATGGTGGAAGGCTACTCTATCGATTGGTCAAAAATCGTTCCCCAACTCTCATTTCTACGCATTTTAGCCATAAGGGGAGCAACAGCTCAACCCCCACCAGTAAAGACACTGCTTAAATTGCTTGCCGCCAATCCAAAGTTGGAAAAAGTGACTTTTGACGCTGGGATTCATCTACCGGAAGTAGAAATTACAAATATACCAGGCATACAAGATCGCATCTCTCTTCCCTGTCTTACATATTTGGAGCTCGTAGGTGTTATGGACGCAAGGGGTTTAGTGTCATCCCTATTGCTAAATCGCCTCGAACACTTTACGATCTCCCGAAGCAAGACTCTGGTAGATGAAATATTTCATGTGCTGCAACCCTCCGCCGAGGCACTCACAGAACTCAGTATACTCGAATGCATCTTCAAGCCGGAACGCCTCGCTCCATATTTGCAGAGAATGTCGCATTTAACTAAACTGGAGATCACCAAGACAGCCAGCACCATGGATATCATTGTGAATGCCGTTGCTGGGGGTTGCCGGGTCGATGGGGAAACGGAGCTGTATTGCCCCCTCCTTCGGCACGTCAATTTTTCACATTGCTCAGATCTCAATTCTGGGCCTATCGTACGGCTCGTGAAATCTCGTTTGAGGAACACGGCAGAGGTGAAGCCAATCCCCCCGACAACGCCCCTTCCCGCAAGTATTGAGGCCGTCTATATAAATGGGTGTGCCAAGATTGATCCATCTGTACCGGATTGGCTCAGAATTAGGGTCCCCAAAATCAGCTGTGTCTATATGACGCCAAGTGAGGCGAAGAAATTCAGGGCATTGAATCGAATATAGATATTTTCTTTCCTTGATCTTGTATGTTTACCTTGTATTTAGGTCAGTTATTCATCCTATTCAAACGTGGTTACTTGATCCAGTGTACGTTATATACTGAACGACTCCGAAACATTGACAGGTGAAACCAAAAGACACTCGTTAGTTGATATGACCCAAATGTGAGGCGTTGCCACCAGAGAGATGTGCGAAATTTGGCAAGCCATCAACTCAACTGAGTGGCACATATTACTGTTTATAGACAGCAAAACAATATAGCTTTGTGCGTGATACATACACTGGTATCCAAGGTGAAAACTATAGACCGTCATCTTCCTCGTCCTCGTCTCCCGAGACCTCTGCATTTTCTTGCCCTGCCTTCGCCATGAGCTGCGCCAAGTCTTGCTCTTCGGTGTCTGATACTGCTTTTGGCTGATAAGTAAGGTTAGTATAGAGATAAGAAGGTTCCAAATAAGAAATCACACCTTCATCTTGATGATAAGCTCCCCTCCCTCGTCCTCAATTGTACTTTGAATCACTTCGATTGCACGCTCTAAGCGGTCCACAGCCGCGTACTGCGCGCGGAACATCATTATAAAGCACTTCAAAGAAGGTAACGACTCCAACCTTGTCTGTGGCATTAGTACCAAGGACGTATAGCGGCGGGGCCACAAGCTTCGCACGTATTGGAACTGTTTCTGTGCTGACCTGTAATAATGAGCGTCAACATGGAGCGGCGATAATTCGACAAGAAAAGCAGTCAAGGGTCACCTTCTCGCCGGCACGAAGCGCTTTCTTGATGGCGTCAATTCCGGCAGGCTGGTAACATGTGAGTTGGATGTCCGCACGCAATTTGATCGGCTGCGGCGTAAGCCGTCGCGCGATGGTTGCTTGTAGAAAAGTAAGCGTTGCCTCAGGAATCGGCGGTAGAGAGCCGAAGACTTGCTCGGACTCGCTGGAAGTGTCGTGCAGATATAAGCAGCAAATAAGCAGATAGTAGTATATAGATGCACGTACGTGAGAGCAAGTTTGAAGGCATCGTATGGATGCCCGTATTTTTTCCCTACCGGCCACGCAATCTGCTCGTATAAACTCTCCAGTCGCTCCTCCTCTGTCTCTCCTACAATGCCAGTTTCATCAGCACCTTTTTCAGGACCCGGTGTCGCAATGGCTCCGGCGCTGCGCGAGGCAACATGTCGCATGATCGAGGCGACCGTCTTAGATTTTGTGTATCGTTCCTCGCATTTTGTAATATCTTCACTGGAAACACGACGTTTCGAGAGATCGATGTATCCTATTTTGTTCAAATGATCACACAATATGATTAAACACAAAGTGGTAGACATACCTTTCTCCTTATCCACCCTCAGCACGACTACAACCTCATTCCTCCCTACTCTGATCAGTTTTTGGATACTCCTGATACGTCGACGTGACAGCTCTGAGAGCAATATCATGCCTTCAATGTTGTCATATTCAAGCTAATCTAGTGTTAGCGCCGTGGATACCGCAGGGCATGGAGCGACTCACAAGTTTAACATAAGCCCCCATTTCTGCGATCTGGCGGACCTGGACCATGACCAGGTCATCGACCTCCGGATACCGTTGTTCATAGTAGCGCATTGCGAGACGTGCTCAAGACAAAGCACTGGTTTTGTTGATGGAGAACGTTATGTAAAGACGATAAGTGACTCAAAGCGTCACCCCGAGCTGCACGGCAGTTTCCGAGCGATGGGTCAAGATAATAGCAACAAACTGGAAGTGCCAACGCCTCGCCATTTCAAGGTGCTATAGGTGGTAAGGCGTGAATTGTACACGGATAAGTTTTAATTCTGGCTAACGGTGGTCTTTTCTGCTTGCACTGTCTCGTCGATATGCACAAGTATCACCGTACTGCTCATTCTCAACCGTATCATGTACTACACCACTTGTCATTACCCCCTCGGGCTGGTATGTCAGCCAGCCTTGTCTCATTCTTCACTGCCAAGTCTATATTTGGCACATGATGTTAAAGAGGATTGCTGTAAGCTTTTGTTCTCATAATTAGGATCCCTAGATGTACTGACATAAGTTTTGGTAACTTCGCACAGTGATTGTAAACAATGATGTCTGAGCGATTATCATAAGGCTATGCAGAGTTGTCTAACAAGACCATGCAGCAAGATCACAGTTGTAAGCATCGTGAACAAGTATAGATCCTTGGCAGTCCACCACGAGAAAACGACTGGGCGTGGATATATCGACTCGGAATGCAACAGCGAGGAGGGAAACTTCATTAAAACCCAATGTCAATGAACTTTATACAATCCCCAGTCCTGATCTCATCCTTGCTACCCTCTTCTTCTAGCTCAGCGTTCTCCCTCCGCATCTCTCGAAATAATGCTATTTTCTCCCTCTGAAGTTGGTCGCGTACTTCCGTGTTTTTCATGCCTTGGGTGTCCGCAATCCGTTTCATGAGCTCCTTGTGCAATGCGTTCTGGTCGTAAACGGTAAAGAAATCTAGCCTCTCTTCTTCGGACAGTTCTTCCAGTGGATCGAGAACATATGGCGTTAGCGGCGCATCACCTTCCATACGGTGTCCGAACGGATGAACAGGTCAGGATCGAGGACAACGTGAACAAAAAGAGTGATGCACCTTCAGTTGCATAATCGAAGAGTCGACGGCTATTCATAACTGCTTTGCGCATCCGAGACGGAGCGCGCACAAGCATCTGGCTGAACGACAAGTAAACATTGAGACCGTCGGTGTTTATAGCGCCTACGAGTGCTTCTTCGTTATTTCCATTCAGGAGGGAGGAATTCCGGTTTGTAAGCACATCTTTACCCATTCAGCGCCATACATGTAGCCCAGGTATGCTCCCCGGAGCAGGACATAATTTTTCCAAATCCACAAGGCTACCTTGATTCTGAGGGAGAGGAGGGAGAGGCGACAGGAGCTGCTTCTGGGCCTGAGCCCGGGTATTTTGCAGCTCCCATTTGGCTTGGCGTCTAACCTGTCGCTGCTCACGGGGGGCTTCACCAAGCCATTTAATAGTAGCACTGTGATCCCAAGTACGCGGATCTTCTACGTCGAATGGTGCCGACGGTCTGCGTGGCGGTAAGATTCTAAATGGTGCTGTATAAGAGAGGGTATTGACGCTATGGGAAATATCCTGAACGTGTGGAGACGCATGGGCAATCACCAATGTCTTCGTGGGACGTGTCTCTTCCATGTCAAATATGGGCTATATTGCAAATCCTTAGGACTCAGGAATAAATTGCTCACTTGCCGCACCTTTAGCACCCACGTCAAACGGCTTGAGCGATAAGGTATGTGCACAAGGTCCGTCTTCTGCGCCTGCTCGGGCCCGTGCTCGTACACATTCCTTTAATGCAAGAAGGGAATTATTGTTTTCTCTAGACTCGTCCATGAGCTGCTTCGAGTGAGTTTTACTATCTTCGTAGCGTTCGGGCCCTGCAAGGCTGCCAATTCCATTGTTAATTAATCGGATAATCAATGAACAACTCGTAACGCACCCAACGAGAACGAACTCTCCGTCCTCTAGATTAGGTATCAATATATTTTTCACTCGAATCATCAGGGGCGCATGTGATCGGGACGAAGACGAATTTCTAGCGGTCCGGTGGTTGGAAAAACATTTCTCGATAACTGAGACAAGCTCCTCCGAGCTTGTGACACGCGTATTCACTAAATCCGGACGTACTCGTCCAAGCTGATTCGGTCGTTTGTATAAGTAGATAAAAACACGTCGTAATGCGAGATTAATTAACCTTGTCTTCAGAAATGTTGACGGGAGTTCGGCTTTCTTCTCCCACATTATCAGCAGCCAAATCATATGCTACTTTACCTGTTATTTCAAGGAACCTTGCGGATATTTCAAATGCATCGTGTCCATCGCCCTCCCGGCGCCTGACGATAAGTGAGGATTAGCGCCATCCCCATCTCCCCATTCATTTCAATTACATGCCTGAAACTTGGGACTTGATTTCAGAACCAGCTTTGGCTGCATGTGCAAATAGCTCCTTGGCGAGCGCCGACTCAAGGGAGTTCATGAAGTTTGCCTTGCCAGTACCAGCCTGGCCATACGCTAGAATGCACACTACGCCACCAGCCAAGGTCAGAGGAACCATCTATATACTGCCGATTATGATATGTAATGCGAAATAATGAGATCGTATACATACATCGTGTGCACCCACGGTCATTCGATAGACGTCCTCGTTGGAGGCATCTAGTCCAAATGCAATGTCAGATTCAAATGTCTTATGCGTTGTGGATAATCCATTCCACAGTGAACCGTCACATCAAGATAAGGGGATGCCTTCATGCTCGGGACAACTCCAGGCCCCACTTGCTTCACAGAGACTGCAGGACATACGTACGAGTCTGGAGCGCTATCGTCATTGTTTGACGTGGTACTTGTATCACCGGTAACTTGTTCAGCGAGTCTTGCTTCCTCTCCTGGGAGGACCCGAAAGGCGATGATAACACAACGTGCGACTGCGGAACCGTGAGGTCGTGACCAGCGAGTAGCCAGTGACTAGTGAGTCACAAATACAATCTCAAAAAGTTACTGCATACGCGTTGACTCTTCCAGGGGCATCCTCCTTGCAACACAACAATCTTCGCTCGGGAGTGGATGCCTTTCCGTAAGGGATTTAGAGCTTTAGAGCTGCTCTCACTGGGGGCACAGAGGAATTTTACGTTTGAAAATTGCCAGAAAAATGATTTCTCCTTACAGCATTTTTCTCACATTCTTGACCACAATAAAGACTAAAAAAGATATGATTTATGGCAAGAAAAATGTGGTGAATATCTATCATACTATCTTGATTTCCTTTTTTGAAAATCCCTAGCAAATTAGAGTTTTTCACATTAAAAATCTGGTCAAAACTTAACATTTATTTCAGATTCTCTTGTAAAAATATGGTCACTAAACTTTGGTTTTTCTTTGATTTTTCTGTTGGGAAAGGTGTGAAAGATCCAACATTTTGATCTTATTTCTGGACAAAAAAAAGAAGTTTTGGAAGTGATATCTTGGTTTTTATTGTGTCTTAAAAACACAAATTTCCTCATCTTTTATCATAAATATTTCTCTGGAAAAATAGGGGATATCATGGTGGGCCGTTTCGCTGCGGTTTTGATGGTGGTTTCAAAAATTGCGAAACGGTCCAAAAATCGAAACACCTCTGGAGGCGTTTCGATTTTTGGACCGTTTCGCAACCCGTTTCGATTTCGTGTGCTTGCCCAGCATCATGGCATCGGGCACTTAAAGAAACTTAGCTACTCGGACGGATTTGGGAATTTTTGCATATGATGATTTGGAACTTAGTCAGATAGCTGTACAGCTGTCTTGTCTTGTCTACCTACTACTTCTTGAACTTTGAAACTCCAACGATCATGGCTAGTCCCAAGCAACGAAAAAAAAGTTCTACCTCTATCCCATCACTGGAAGTCAATGTTGCTGTGGCAGAGGTAAAATCGTCCAAGGCAAGAAAGAAGTCTGACATGAAGATGGTTGGTGACAAGCGTTCGGGAAGTGATGCGTCTTTGGCCATCCAAAGCTCCAAAACAAAAAAAAACAAAAGAAGAAGGCACCCAAAAAAGACGATCAGGAGAATGGAGGCTCTGAGGGAGAGGATGGAGAGAGGAGCGGCAGTAGTGCTGCCATTGTCAAGTAAGAATTTAGGCTCACTTATTTAGTTTTTTAACTGATACAATTGGCACCCACAGATGGGCAAACCCTGACCTTCACTATTTAACATCTACACTTATTAATATGATCAGTGACGACTGGGTGTGGCAGCAGGCATTTAATTTCGACACATCAAACTCAGTTGAGCCCATCAACAGTGGTGGGAAGAAGACAAGAGACCATCACCGTGAGATCGCAAGAATTCTGTTGCAAGAGGATGCCTCTGGGACCTGGGTGGATACCAATATGAAGACCCTGGTGAATGTCATCAAGAATCGAATAAATGCATGAGCTTGGTTATTGGTCACTTTCATGGTCTTACATTCGTGATTTATAGTTTGAAGAAGAAGTATTTTGAACTCCGGAAAGAACTTGGTTCGACCGGGCATGGGCTGATTGAAGAGGATAGAGAAGAGGATATTTGGGAGAATTCAGCAATCTCAAATGTTTGGGGTGCATTTTACTGTCATTTTTATTCACTGATGTGTATGTATTCACATGTTTTAGAGAAAATACAAAAGGCCTTCCCATGGTACAAAGACCTCAGCGTCCTTCTCAAAGCAAGCCCAATAGTCGACCAGGAAGCATCAGCCAATAGTGTGACAGACTTAGACCTCTCCATCCTTATGCCTCAACGATCCACAGGCTCCGAGGGTCCAATGGCAACTTGGAATGATGGGCCAAGTGATATGGAACATGCTTCTGGGGATGAAGAATTAATAGAGGGTGTTCCTGGTTCTCCGCACCTGGATGCACTTCCAGCTGGCCAGAAGCTCACTAAGCACAGACGTTCGCCAACAGGACTTCCACCATCCCAAATGGGCACAAAGAAGAACCGTCAGTCATTTCTTGAAAAGGCCTCAGAGCTAGCAGCATCCCAGAATGCTGCTATCAGCAAGGTCATCAAGAACAACAATGTTGCGTGCCAGGAACGCAAGAAAATGGAGGGAGATATAGCTGTGCACATCAAGAAAATGGAGATGAAGCATGAGATGGAGATGATGGAGCGACAAATGGAGCTCGAGCACAAATATGAGATGGCATGCTTGGAGCATACGTCGAGGGTGGGTATGAACGTGGGTGGGAGCATCCCTACAAGTTCCACAGCATCTCCTAACTCTCATTTGCTCACGGACTTTGGTCCTGATGTTTCTCTTACTTCCTCAGACACTACCCATCTTGGTTTTTTCACTAACATGTCATTTCTGAACTAAAAGTAACTAGATAATACACATCCCGTTCTACTGTCCCAAGTGCTCAAAGAGCATGTTCTTCAGCCTCTCCCTTTGCAGCCGTCCTCGAATCAGCTGCCCATCTTGTGCAACCTCATGTACACGGTCATCGTTAGCTATATGTTCGTCAGCCTGCAGATTGTGAGCCTCACACATCCTCTGTTCTTCTTCAATCAAACCTAATCCCTCACGAAAGAACTCATTTAACTCTACATCCCCTCCGTCATCCTCTTCCACTTCTTGCAGCATGGCAAAATTATGTAGAACGATGCACGCAGTCACCCAGATTACTGCGAATTGGATGTGTGAAGGGTTGTCGATATGGAGGCGTAATCCACGTAAAGATGACCATCGGCCCTTCAAAAAGTCTACACAATGCTCGGATCACACACGTACTTGGGAGACATAGTAATTATACTTCATGTTTTCAGGTATATCTTTCTCAGGTCTGTCGGCAAAATGGCAAATACATCATTGTGAAATAAATAACATCATTATAACATACTTTTTATATGGTGCTTGACACCAGGTTTGCAAAGGGTAAGCTGTATTGGCCTACACCCACTCGTCTCTCCCTAACAATGTCTCATGCTCCAATGGGATCCGTGTTTGCTTCCAGGCCATCACATCGTGTTGACTACCTGGCAGTCCAACACCATAATCAATGATACGAAGGTTAGGTGTGGAAATTAGCTTAAAAGTCCAAAATCAGCAAGTGCCAGGTCAAATAATAAGTAAACATACCTGAATGTTCAAAGAGTAATTACTCTTGCGGTCATACCAGCTATTACCATAAAAACCAGGTTGTGCAAACAACGGGACCAGCGTCCCATCTACCATGAGCTGGCCATCACGCCATCCAGGACACAAACGACTTTCTACCCAGTTGTGTGCATCTTCTTTCTGATTGTCGTTTGGCCACCTCATCACTACCTTCCTGAAGTTCTCATCACAAACTGCCTGCATCACCTGCTGAGTACATTTATCGACTGTCCCATATCCTAACCCAGCCCATAGGCCCACTTTTTGCAAAGTTGCTGCATTTCCAAAGTGACCGAATCGATATAGAACCACCGCAAGCTGATGATCCACAGGAATTTGCTGATTGTCAGAGTTGTTTTGGAATACAGGATGATGTTCAATTTTGGAGAACAGTGCGTCAAAAGTGCGAGGTGAGATGCGAAGTAGACTTCGAAAGAGAGCAGGATGATCGGTTTTGTAGCAGGTTAAGGTGAGCCATAACTGACCACCATCTTTGGGAATGTGGACTCTCTCCTGCAGATATCGCGTAGCGTTTAATTCTGCAAGAAGAGTGAGATATACCCCACTCAGCTGAGGTAGCGGAAGGTCTTCATCTTTGGAATCCGATGTGTCTGAGTTGTCTAGAAGTCTTAAGAGCTGCGCTTGTCCTTCAGTGAGTGTTTGAATAACAAAAAGTTCGAGCAGATCGTTGGTGAGGACCTGTCGGTCGGTTTGTCATGGCATAAGGAAGTAAAATGTGACATCGATGGAGTTCTCCCTCCAGTTCGGGTAGTCATGCCAAACTCACGGCACCAGCATGTAGGTAGAAAAACATAACCTAAACTAATGGTTTAAACATGCATGAAAAAGGGGATATCACGGTGCAAAACCATTTTGCATATTTTTCTGTGGATTTACCATGTTTCAAAACGACTGTTGAAACCGCATTGAAACCGCCGCGAAATGGCCCACCGTGATATCCCCTAATGTGTCTTTTTCCTTACCTTTTTCCCTGATAAAATACAAATAACATACTGCTTTATAGGGTAGAAAATGTCTGAAAAGGCTTGGTTTGTCTCACTTTTTTTGTAAGAAAAAGGGGAAAATAAAATGCAGACTTTTTGATCCATTTTTCCTGCAAGCCGCAAAATAACCTGTGCAGCATGCTGTGAAGCAAGCCATGCAGCAACCCATCAAACACCACAAAGCAGGCCATGCTTACAGCAGCAAGCTCGAATACCCCCAAAATGTCAAAATGTGTGTGTTATGGCAGCTATAGTCTAGGGGATTACATGCTGCACTGGCCTGCAGGCCACCTTTACACGTTGCCCTCAATCTCTAGGTGCTTAGGACCTTGGTATCGTGGGCTGCTAATTAATCATCTTATCACCAACTACAACTGACAACTTTGCCTCACATGCTCGTTCTGTGAAAAAATCTACTCAAACCCCATTAGAGAACTCGAACACAGCCCAGACCACCAGATATGCTCATTTTGCGCAAACACACAGTGTTGATGCAGAATGGGGAGATACAAACTGAGGCCAAGGTGTTGAGGGAAGAAGACATAATTGCCTACAATATTGTCAACAGTTTGGCTCTTGACTCGGTCGATGCGTCAGTGCTTCAACAGCAAAGATAAGCAAAGTAAACATACCAATAAATCTTTTGAAATATTAGGTCCTGATGTATTTTCTCTTTCTCTCCTGTTCTGCAGCGTGCCTTTTCACACTTTGTGTGAATCCAAGCTTCAAGCTACCTACACCCCAAATCCCCACGATACCACTAAGCTATCTGCACAGTGTCACCTAGCATGACACTGCCTAAATTATAGCTGTGAGTACAAGTTGATATGCTGCAAGAGATGAGGGAGCGAAAACATGTGATTTACAGTCTTTATCGAGCCATGTTGGAACCATACAATCATGGCTCTACCATCTCACCCTCTTGTTCTAGACCAACGCCACATGCCTGTGGATGCGACGTGTATGCACGGCAAAGGTGACAGTGCACAAACAGTACAAGTGTAGGGCAGGGTGGCAGGGCATGAGCGTGTGCAAGAGAGGCAGGACTTAGCCAAGGGGCATTGGGTGTGTGCTCAGGTACGTTTACATTGAGTTATATTCATAGAGTTATATTCATCCAAATCGGATATGTACAGTGAGTGGTGCTATCTAGTGGTCATACTAGCCATAACTATGGCACCCATTCCTCACTGTTCCCTATCCTCCAGCAGTCCAGGTTGGTTGTGGTGGCAGGGGTGTGGGCAGAGACAGTTAGATGCAGGCGAGGGGAAGCAGGGCACTGGCAGGGATGCTGCGTGCTGTGTGCTGTGTGGCTGGGCAGTTAAGTGTTGATGTGGTTGCACGCCAAGCAGTGACACCAACCTAAATATTCCTCCATGGTGTCGTTGAGGCCACCTACACCGACGACCCTGACAGGGTCAGGCTTGGAGATGTAGGCATCATTCTCAGTGTCTGTGTGTGGTGCTGAGGTACAGAGGCTGCTGTGGCAGTGAGTAGGCACAAAGGTGTTGTGAGGTGCAGTGGTAGTAGTGGTGGTAGGCATACTACTACCATGGAGTATGAAGGTGTGTTGCTGGACAGATGGTGCAGAGGAGAGAGAGCAGATAGAGAGATTGTCAGTCAGATGCATCAGGTTGGCTTTCACAGAGGATGTATTGTTCATTTCTGTTCGTACTGATCACTCCCAATTTATATAGACAACGGCATGTCAGGCTCAGTAGTTTGCGTTCCCCCTATGGAATCTGTCGTTGCTGATTTATATTGGTCCAGGACTACGGTGCTCAAGAACACAATAAAAAGTTGCAATTGCTTGAACCACCACAAAGGTGATCTCATATTTAGGCTCTTTGAAATAACAACTTAACATTTACAGATCCAGACGGCATGACTCACCAACTCAGAGAAGACCAACAAAGTAATACTTTATATCTCTCAACATCATTGCTGACAATTATTCGCCCAGGAAGATCTCTGGCCTTCCTTTTCTTTTCTTTTACCGTCCTGTCTCATCATCACATTCCACCTGTTATTCACCTCAAAGCTCACACCTGGACGCACTTCAAAATCACGTAGACCTCAAAGAAGAATTCAATGTTGGATGCACATATTGTTTGGCCAAACGTCCCAGCTTCCACAACACATCCGTGCCAACGATCATCAACTAGGGTTGGCAGTGAGTCTTACTAATATTGATTCTTTGACTGCAGGACTCTCCAGGGGTGACAGACACTGTGAACTTGTTCCTAGGCTTCATTTCCCCGCTTGTGAGTGCTCCCACTATTGTGATTTCTTAACTTGAATTGTGCTGTCTGTGCAGTACAATATCAAAGTTCCCTTGAGTGTATGTATGTTGCTACACTCCATGAAGACATGGTGGGCACACTGCACCTTCAAGTTGGACAGGTATTTGCACACAAATACCTAGGTCTTTCAGGAACGCAAAGTCTCCCAACTGGTCACGTGTGTGACTCTTTGTTCACCAGTGTCCTCCCCTTCGTCTCTCTCCTTCAACTTCCATCTCACAGGATGCTTGCATCCTGGACTGTAATTTTTCTTTCTCACTGAATCCTACCTACAAAATGGGTAGCCTGTTTACTCACAAATCTTACAACACATGTCAGTGCTTGAAACTTTTCTTGCCAAGTCTGTCCCAGCGTGTCCACCAGGTGCCCCACACATTTACTCGTTTCTACTCTGTCATACATCAGCGTTCACACCACTTCAAACCCCTACATCACAATTCCTCTTGCCATGGTGCAGAGCTTGGGCCTGTCTTGTCAAGTCTGCTCCTCGTTGAGTCCCTTGCACCCTCTACCACTGTCCAATCTTTGGATGATTCGTGTTCATCCCTCACCTTCTCTGATAACTCTTGCTTATCCCCTGAAGCCTGTCTGTCCATTGCCCCTGCTCGCATTGAGCTATTGCTCCTCTCCGTTGAGTCAAGATGCCAATATTTCAGACTTCTGCATCCTTAAGTTCTATGATGCATTTGTCAACTTCTGACAATGGCTTCCTTCTCCCGCACACACAATGATTTCCAGGATTGGAAATCCCCCCTCCACGTCCCAATTCTGATCCTCATGTCAACATGTGCCCCAGTGATACATCCACCCTGCCCCGAGTATCTTCATCACTCAATCCAGATGCATGGGCATTTTTCTTGAAAGACTATCCTGACCATCAATTTGTAATGGCGCTTCTACATATCATTCAGTATGGCTGTAATATTGGTTTTGTGGGCGATCAGACATCTAGTCAATCATGCCCTAACCTGTCCACTGCCACTTCTTTTCCACATGCAATCTCTTCTGACATAGAGACTCAATGTGAATGAGGATGTCTTCATGGTCCTTTTTGTGCACCCCCTTTCTCCAACTTCCAGTCTTCACCTCTCGGAGTTGTTACACGAAAACACTCCAATAAGCTTCGACAGATCCATCATCTTTCCTGGCCCCGTGGTTCATCTGTTAATGATGGCATTTCAGATTCTCAAGCATCCATCAAGTATGACATGCTCCATACCGCTGTTGCAGATCTTGTGAAATCTGGTGCTGGATCAATCATGGTTAAACTTGATCTTGAACAGGCTTTTTGCCATATCCCCATCTGCCCTGCTGATTGGCCACTCCTTGGCTTCCACTGGGCCAGCAATTTCTATTACAAACTTTTTCTCACATTTGGCCTATGCTCTGCACCTTATATCTTCAACCTATTTGCAGAAGGCCTACATTGGATCCTGAAACGCCATATTCCTGTATTTATTCGGCACTACTTGGATGATTTCCTGAACATCTTTAAGCCTCAAACACCTCTCTCCCTCATCCATTCAGCTCTTGAATGGACTCGTGGCCTGGCCGATGCTCTTGGCCTTCGATTTCAAGAATCTAAAATTGAAGGACCATCTACATGCCTTGAGTATTTGGGGATTGAACTTGATTCTGTTGCTATGGAAGCTCGCTTACCAGCACAGAAATTGGCTTATCCTGCAACTCTTCTGTCCAAGTGGCTGCTCAAGACACACTGTATGCTTCATGAACTACAAGAACTCACGGGATACCTTCAATTCTGTTCTCAAATAATCCCCTTTTCCAAGGCTTTTCTAAGGTCTCTTTTCCATTTTTCGACATCATTCAAGTCACCCTTTGCTCGCCACCGCATCTCTTGGCCAGCTCATTGTGATATCACATGGTGGGCAACTTATTCTTCATCATTAAATGGTGTCCTCTTTATTTCACCCACTCGACCCTCGCTCCACATCTACACTGATGCAACTGGAACCAAGGGTGCTGGTGGTGTCTTTGGCAACCACTGGTTTCCCTGTTGGATTCCACATTGCTATTCAAAGTGTGACATCCAAGTCAAAGAATTCTATGCCATCATTCATGCTATTTTGTGTTGGGGCCTTTATTTCCAGGGTCATCATGTTATTTTTCACACAGACAATCAAGATGTTCATTCTGCCATCAAAAAACTCTCCATTTGCTCAGCTCCCACCATGGAGCTGTTGTAACAGTTCCTCGGTCTTGCCAGTCAGCTTGATTTCACATTTGACTCTGAATGGCTTCCTTCTAAAGAAAATGTCATTGCTCATGCCGCATCTCGCTATCAGTTCAAGCTCATGTTTACTGCCACCCCTTGTCTTGTACCTAAATCTTCCCCCAAAGTCCTTGCAATCAAAAATACCTCGGCTTCACAGAAGGACTGCCTAGCAGATGCTCTTCAATAATAACAACATTGGGTCATTTGACTGCATTCACAGATCGCTTCTTCTCATCCTCCAGCCTCTCGAAGCTTTGCCCCTTATGGCCTGCATCTGCTGCCATGGGTGTCTGTTTGTCACCTGTGGTTGCAGCCAGCTTCTGCTTTAGACCACAACATGATGTTGTTCACCAGACTGTAGTGACAGAAAGATCCTCACAATCACAATCTCATATTCTATGTATGACCTATCACAGCCTGTTTTGTGGGTTATCCAGTTTCTTCATTGACCCCTGACAAGCATGCACCTTCTATTGCACACGAGTCCAGACTCACTGTATCATTATGGGTGCCATATTTTTCAATGAAGACACATACATGTAGCAATATTATGACCCACAACTACGTGGTAAGCAGAATGCCATACTGGCTGTTGTAAACATATGAAACTGGACCTGAATCTAAAATTTGGTCAAATTCTCTTCAGCCATCTATATTCTATGATGATGCAATGTCACATAAGTATCACGATGTAGTGGCAATAGAGTCACTGCCCTTGTTACTCACCTGATCACTCGACTCTCTTCACCAACACCAGGGCTCAACTGCATGCCTTGCCTGCTACATTTGGTCAAGGAAGAATTCTCACTGGAACTGAAGCACTGAAGCTTTGCATGTTGCTTGCTCCCTCGTATTGCACAAGCAGGTGCACGCTCATATTCATCTCCAATTTAGAGGAACTTTTTAATGTTTGTCTCTCTACTAGTAGGCTTTACTTTCACTCCTTGATTCGATGCCATGTTAAAATGATGGACTAACAGACTGGGGCTGGTGGTGGTGGTTGAGCTCGACAACAGAGAACATAAGGGTGAGCAATATTGAGCGCTGAGCGAGCACCTGAGTGACTGGTGCATGCTGCTTGTCTCCTGCTTTTGGAGAAGCACCAGTATCAGCCTTTGTCAAGTCCTATCCATATTGGTGATCTTTGTAAGTAAGGGACCACTGACACACGGGAACTGTGGCATATGCAGTTCCCAGAATATTTGAGCGTGTGAGCGTGCTCTACTTGGAGTGAAGACCTATACTTTACTACAGTCTCTGATGATAGTTTAAGCTCAGCATGCCAGATATATAGCATCCGCACTCCCTAAAGCTTGGAGCTTGAAGACCTGACAGCATAGGCAATTCGTATTCATGATCAACAGGACTTGAAGGGTGCGCTGTCTGTAACAAGGGTGGGCTAGGCTAACAGTCACAGTCACAAGCTGCCATGGTGGATTCTAACTATGGTGAAATAGGTAAGATGACCCATACATGTACTTACTCAATTCTGCAGCTCCTGTACATATACAAGGCTTGCAGTGCTGGCCACCTTAGACTATGAATTTATTTTATGTCCAAGAAGTAACAAAGACAAAAGTGAAAATTTTGCAATTCTAGTAGTTTCAATTTTGTGAAACATAAATTGCTGAGGATTTTGCAACAATTTGTCAAATAGATCAAGGTCAGTGAGAATGAGGTGAAGGAGATTCAAAGAATATCATCATCAAGATGATCAGACCAATCATCTTCTTGTGCATTGTTTACAACCATTCTGATCCATATGGCCAATACTTTTGCTGTCATCTCGTCAATGATGGATGCCTCATATTCATCATTATCTTCAGGATTGTCAGGAAATGGAACCATTGATAAAGTGTCTATCAAATAAGTACCCTTTGAGTGAGCGAACAACCTTCCAATCATGTCCGCAATGGTACAGTCATGTCGGATGCAGACGTTCAGTCCTTGGAGTGTACACGCAACTTTCAAAATCAGCCAAGTTTTCAGAGGACAAACATTGAATATTGAAGGGAAGTCAGATAATATGTGTATTTACTGCCAACAATGCAGAAGTTGTCTGCAATGAAGATATTATAAAGCAGAGAGAAGGCACCACCTATTTTGATTTTCCAAACTGCAAGGGGCCTAATTTGTGCTAATTTGCACCTAATTTGTCACTCACTTGCAGCAACCACTTGTGCTAATTTGTCTGTGTTCCAACTGTTCTAGGGCTGGGCCATTATGATTAAATTAAAAAATTTGGCATAATTTATTGTAATCACAATGGTTATGCCCTCTCTAAGACAGTTAATTAATCATATGTTTATTAGAATGTAATGTAACTGTAATTTAATCATATTTAATTGTATTTAATCATCTAATTAGTAGAATCAGTGGATATACACCTTTACAGAAATTCATGCCTTCTCCTTCTGCTACCCCTCTCCACTGACAGTATGGAAATAGTTATAGCTGAGCAGGGCATCTTTTGGAACCTCATAGACCATATTCATATCTCCGCTCTGGCCTATATCAGTGGAATATCCATGGATACCTGGGAAATTTACATCATGAGTTGATGCAAGTACTGCTAGTGTCTGACTCTTCCAGGTGACCCAGTTCAATCCATCATAGGTGGGCTTGGGGATGACAAACAATTTGGCATTAGTAGACATATTGGGCTCAGCAGGGCCCGTAACCTGTAGCAGTTATATGCAATAACTAAGGCAGATACTCAGTGAATAGTAAGTTCACTGAGGTACATGTAAATTCAATACCTAAGGCAGATACTACATAGGTATCAGATTATGTGTATACAGGGAAGGAAACAAGATAAGTGTATGTACCTCTATGTACCTCAGTGAGTAGTAAGTTCACTGAGGTACATCTATCAATGACTCAAAAGATATATAACAGTCACAGTCATGAGAATGTTTGAAACACAAAAGGGGCATATGTGTGTTCTAGGCTTACCCTGTGATACCTCAACAGATGACAACATCAAAAATGTGCTTCACACAAGCTCCTTTGGAATAGGACTGTTTTCAAAGATCCAACACCATGATGTGACAGCTCATCAGTCATTGTGGTCACCTTGTGGAACAAGTTAACTAAAATGAATAATTATTTGTTGATGTGCTTACTGCTGATTGTTTATATAACTGGAACTGAGCAGCACAGCCTAGTGAACCACCTGCCACCACCAGTCGAAAATGCAACAAAATATCACACAAGTTCAACTACTACCTCTGTGAAATATTCATTAATGATTAATGAAGCTGCATTTGTTGCTGCATATGCCACTACTTTATACCATTTGGTGGACAAGACACTGATCTACATGGATATAACAATAGGCCAGTGTGTGTGGAAGTTGCGTGCACACCTTGGTTTTATCAACTTGCTGGATAAAACCATCACAGGTGGTGCAGATATGGAGCTTTTTGTTTGAAAAAAAAAAAAAATCCAATTTTGCATTGGTTGGGGCCATGCCCTATGTCAGACAGTATGTAAAAACTTCCTTCATACAGGGTATTCTACCTGTACAGTCTATGTTATCATCAGCTGGGGTGGTGCACTTTGATGTGGAGCTATGATCGGACAGGGTGTAGAAAGGTAGCAATGAATGGAATGAGCACACTGTAGGGACTTCCAAGATTGCATGCCCAGGAACAAGCATGTGGGGGGTGCAGATGGGGATTGAAGCCATTAACTTATGAACCCTAGGGTGCTATGGACAGTGTCAAAGCTGAAGCTGGGCACCAGCTGGGTGGTGTAGGGCTCACAGGCTGTTTGCTTGAGGGACAGGTGTTCCTGGTTTCCAGTACAGGAGGCTTGTGAGACAGATCTTGTTGTCACATGAGGTGCATGGGCCCAGGAAATTGATGAACCTGACAGGAATGACTGGTGACAGGACAGGCCATGCCAGCTGGGCCTCACCAGCTGCTTCCTTGGGGGACAGGTGTTGACGGGTTCTGCCCAAGGAGGCGTGTGACACTGAGCTTTGTGACATATGAGGCACAATGTCTGTGAGAATTGATGAATACATCAGGGATGCACATTGCCCACCACTGGTGTCAGGACAGGCCATGCCATCAGGGCACACTGGCTGCATGCTGGGGCACAGGTGTTGCCAGTTTCTCTGCCAGGCATGAGGTTGTTCTCACATACATAAACAGGGGGCTGCCAAAGGTGTTTCAGGCCACCAGGCTGCTGGCTCAGGAGTGAGTCCCAACTGGTGCCAGCAATTTTGCCACAGCGTGTGAGAAATGCAGCGCGTGAAGTGTTTGTGTTGTTTGTGACGTCCTGGGCCCATTTTGTGTGCTCTGCATGAGTTTTTCTCACGTACACACACAGGAGGCTGCTAAGCATGTTGCAGCCCACAGGTTGCTTGCTCAGGGGTGAGTCCCAGCTGGTGTCGGCAATTTGCCCCAGCGTGTTAGAAATGCAGCACGTGAAGTGTTTGAGTCGTTTTTGACGTCCTGCACGCATTTTGCATGCTCTGCATGAGTCATTCTCACATACACACACAGGAGGCTGGCAAGTGTGTTTCAGCCTGCAGGCTGCTTGCTCATGAGTGAATCCCAGCTGGTGTGGGCAATTATACCACAACGTGTGAGAAAGGCAGCGCATGAAGTGTTTGAGTCGTGTTGGACATTCTGCACCCATTTTGCATGCTCTGCATGAGTTTTTCTCACATGCACACACAGGAGACTGGCAAGTGTGTTGCAGCCTGCAGGCTCCTTGCTCAGGAGTGCATCCCAGGTGGTGTGGGAATTTACACCACAGCATGTGAGAAATTGCAAAGGTTTTACACTTATTTTGTGGTTATCACACAGGCTCATAGAACTGTTCCAAACAGTTCTTATTGAGCAGGGTGTGATAGTTACAATTGAGTGGTCAACCTAAGGTTCTTCCCACGCTACAACTATTACAGTTGTGGACATATCTGTACACAACTTGTAGCATAGACATAGCCTATTCACGTACAATATTCTATATACATATATATACTAATATTAAAGGTGTATATCCATTAAGGGAATTATAATTCCCTTACACCCTACCCCTCAGGCCAAAACCACGGGGAGGCCATCAATGTGTTATACATCGTAATAAATGGATACTTTCTCCATTACCAGCAGTAGGGGATGGGGCATTTATTTCTACATCTGGAGGATTCCCATCCTCATATATTTTGGAGGTGTCAGCCCCGCGATCTTCATTACCAGTTAAACTAGTACTTGTACTAGGGGTGGTCAAGCTACTCCCAATAGATGGAGCAGCTGCGGCACCTGTAGGCGCCATGTCAGTGACTATATCACTATAGTCGATACGCGCACATAGTGGTGTGGAGGAGGTGTTACCCTGAATGGCTTTACCTTTCTCTTTCGGGTCAGGTACAATGGCAAGGCTGAATGCCTTGCGTTCCATGACACGCTGTTGTCCCGACTGTGCTGCTTTGCTATAGCGCAGTTTAGAGCTCACCCTCTTGTAGTAGGGTTTGAGTAAGTCCGTGGCACGGATGGGGTTGACTCCCCCATGACAACCCAGCAACAACGCGATGTCTTTCTCGCTAGTGGATTGGGTGTCGCCGCTCCAGCCAAACTTATTTGGCGCTGAGGATCTGAGATCCTCATTTCCTTGTGGCATGTGCCACTGAGCTCCTACAAGGCTTTCCCATTGTCCCTTCTGGGAAAATATAGCCTCTAGCATTGTCCTAAAGACAAGGCTGTCAGTCTGGGGGGTAATCTTATTTACCCATACCCAGACATCAACATCGCTCAGGTTTAGCAACACATTGGCTTCTTCCCTGATTGCTGCAGGGAGTCCTTCTGGATTGTAAATCCAGAGCATTAATGCTCACTTCAAGTCAGCAGGAGTATCGGGGTGGACTCCAAAGCATTCTACCCAGGTGCTTTCTTTGTGGCTCTTCTTGATGCAAGCCACAGCCCTCTTCGGAGCAGGAGTATGCTCAGGATATGGGATTAAAACTCCCACTGACAAGCATGATACTCGACAGCGCCTACTACACTACAAAAGATGCTCACTGCACATGCACCTATCTTCATCAGCTTTTGCCAGACCATCATCTGCTGTGCTACCTCCAGTCTGCCAGATACATCATTGCCACATTCATTCTACATTCATCAATTCTATTTTTGATATGCCATCCAGCACTGCTGCCACAACATCCCATGATTCATTTCAGATGACCGCCAAGCCAGACATACATGTTGGACCATGCATTGAACTTCCTAGTCGACGTTCTCCCCTTGATATTAATTTATCCAGTCCTTCTCCATCTGTCGCATATCATCGGTACTATCCTCTATACGTTGAATCTCCTGAAGGCCCATACCGAATATTCCCCTCATATCCTCCTTATCACATTCACGATTGCATATGGGTATTTGACCCTGTCTTCCATGCTCCCTTCCACATCATCAGCTTCGACCCAAACTACGAACCAGTGAATGGTTGGCATTGTATCATACTCAGGAACTACTGGAATATCAAAGAGTTTGGTCCAGGAACAGAGATTTGCTATGGTTATGTGCCTAAGGACTTCATCAAGCAAGACTCGTCTTCATTCTCTCTCTGGAGGAGATTCGTATCCAAGTGTCATGATTGGTTCACATGTTTCTGAATCATCATCAAGTCAAGTAACTCTCTTACTCATCCTCG